>JAQZBX010022530.1:0-31497 GCA_029593785.1 Cabassous unicinctus
AAAAAAAAAAAAAAGGTCAGTTATATGCAATGTCAAGAAAAATTGAAGAAAATTAGTTAGATTGGCTATAAAGGAAAGAGAGAAGACTCAAATTAGTACAATTAGAAATTAAAAGGGACTCATCACTCTTTAGAGAAATAAAAAGGATTATTATGGAGATCTAAGAAAAAACATTATGGCCAAAAAATGAATAATTTAGCTGAAATGGTCAAATTCCCAGAAAGACAGAAGGTATTGTAACTGAAGAAGAAATATTATGAGTAAATTTATAGCAAGTGAAAAGGTTGATTCAGTAATCAATTAATTACCCACAAAAAAATAGCACATGCCCAAATGCCCTAACCAAGAACTTCTGCCAAATAATTAAAGAAGAATTAATATGATTTCCTCACAATTCTTCCAAAAAATAGAAGAGGGAATATTTCTTTACTCATTTCACAATGCCAATAACACCTGATACCAAAACCAGGCAAAAACATCACAGGAAAAGAAAACTAGAGACCAATAATTCTTATGAATATGAATGCAAAATTTTACAATAAAATACTATCAAGCTGAGTCCAACAACATATAAAAAGAATTATAGGCCATGACTGCTAGGATTTATCCCATGAATACAAGGTTAGTTTAACATGGATGGAAGACTGGATACTTTGCCTCTAAGACCAGGTACAAGAAAAAGATCTCTATTCTTGCCACTTCTGTTCAGCATTTTATTGACATTTAGGCAAGAAAAATAAAGCCAATCTTATTTCATTTTTTTTTCAAAATTAAAATATTTATTGAAATATTCTATATTTAAATTTCATATAAAATATTTTAAATATTTTTCATTTAATTTAATATTTTAAGTGTGATAGAATATATTCATTTATATTGAAGATACTTCTCCTTTATGACACATTTATGCCATTGATGCCTAAATATTTTTGAGTCATAATTCCCTTAAGGAAATACTTGTACAAATATGCAATAAAAACTTATATGCTACAACTAGGCTAAGGTGCTTTGTTTCCTTCTTGAATTCCATAGTTCAACTCATTAGCATTTCTTGGACTTAATGTTTATAATGAATTTTGGAGGCAGTAAAGAAAAACCATTTGATCTGAAAGGGGCCAGAACTCGTGAGAGAGCTCTGCCCATTCCCTAGTGTGCCCTCATGAAACTTTAATTTCTAAAATGGGCATTCTCCCTGGGGACCACTTTCTTTCTCCAAGGCTTTTCTATATTAGTACCATTTAATCCAGGCAAAGAGTGAGAATTTAAAGGGAAAATATGCAAAATGGATGACCAAAGGTCAGTGCCATTTGCATGCATAAATTAGTATATACAACTCCTGTCTGTTCTAAATCATGGTGAAAATGGAGCCCTTTTCACATCTGCAATGATCTTCCACCTCCTCATCTTCTGATATATCAGAGTGACAAAAACCACCTGGCAACAATTATTTTAAAAGAAGAATGAATCACTGGCTTGGTTTTAATCAAGTTTTCTTTTTTAACCTTTGAATGTTGTTAAAGCTTTAACCAGAAGGAATCAACCAGAAGGCAAGAGTGTAGGGGAAATAGTGTTCTAACACTTCTGAAGTAAATCCAAACTTCAAAATGATTCCTTTTGTGGAGTAAAAAGAGTATTTGCCATTTACAAGTTCATTTCTGAGTTGCAAAGATTATTCCCCTTCTCCATGTTTTTAGAATTTCCTATATTCTCCCATTCAATCTTGGCTGCCACAACCAGACAGAAAGTGCAAGGACCTTCTTTCCTTGCATCTGTAATGGAATCCTTAGCATCAGACATTAACTGCTTCAGGTCTGTCAGAGAGGCACTGGCAACAATTTTTTAATGTAAGATATGATCCACTGCCTGACTTAGGATTGTGGGGGGTTTTCTTCCCCAACAGTACTCCAGTATTGACAGACTTATTTTTCTTTTAATAAAATGGATGTCATTTCTTGTATTTAAATGTCACTTTCTCTTCCCAAAAGGATTTTAAAATATCTGCTAGAGTGGCATTACAGGAATGAACTTTTTTAAAGCAAACCAATTTTATTGATCTGAAATTAATAAAGCATACAATTCATCCTAAGTATACAATCAATGGTATTTGGTATACGCACATAATTGTGCATTCAACACTTCAATCATTATTTGAGCATTTTTTTAATAATTATTTTTTATTTTTAAAGAAGCTTTAGATTACATAAAGATTACAAAAAAATATAAGGGATTCCCATATGCCCCACTCCCTCCCCTCCCCAACTTTCCACATTAACAACAACCTTCATTAGTGTGGCACATTTGTTCCAATTGATGAACACATATTGAAGCATTGCTACTAACCATGGACTACAGTTTCTGTTATAGTTTACACTTTGTCCTGTACAATTTTGTAAGTTATGACAAAATATTCAATGGCCTGTATCCATCACTGCAGTGTCATACAGAACAAATCCAATGTCCCAAAAATGTCCCCATATTATACCTGTTCTTCCCTCCCCCATCCCTCAGGACCTCTGGTGGCCATTGCCTTTACATCAATGATAATAGTTCTTCCATTGCTAGAATAATAATAAGTCTATAATAGATATAGCCCTCTTTAGTGCATTGTTTATTCCCTAATCATGAGGAATTTCAGATGGTGATGTCCACTCTGTGTCTAATTAAGATGGGGCTTAGATCCCTTGGGACAGATTGATGGAGCTATGTTGCTTGCAGTGGCTGACCTTGTCTGTTCCTTGGGATGGGTGCTGTCCATCATCATATAGTCGTTAATTGTCCTGGGTGGGTCCAATGAACTACAGCATTTTTATTTCTATAATAATAGTAATAAACAAAAAAACAGACAAACAAACAAGAAAAATCTTCACCTCTCAATCTGTTTCCCCTACTGCACATAGCTGTTGTTTCTGGCTATTCTTGCACAATTATTTGTTTGTTTCTTAAGCAGTTTTATTTGGATACATTCACATACTATATGATCTATCCAAATTGTATAATAAATGGCTTTCAGTATAATCACAATGTTGTACATTCATCATCTCAAAACTTTTAGATCAATTTCTTTACTCCATAAAAGAAAGACTCCACACCCCTTAGTATTTATTCTTCAGACATACATAACCACTAATCTAATTTCATTTTGTAAACTGATTTATTTTTACATTTTATATAAATGGAATCATAGAATATGTAGTACTCTGTGTCTGGTCTCCTAAACTTAGTATAATGGTTATTTTTTGTCTGATATTAATATTTTGTAGTATTAAGTTATATTTGTTCAGATTCAAATAAAAATGGTCTTATATATGGAATTCTACCCATACTCATATTTCACATAATATTTAGAATTCACATAATATATTTAGTTCATAATAGGGCAATCATACAGTATTTGTCCTTTTGTGTCTGACTTGCTTCTCTCAACATAATGTCCTCCAGATTCATCCATGTTTCACATGCATTACAATTTCATTTCTTCTTATGACTTCATAATATTCCATTGTGTATATACTCCATAATTTGTTTATCTATTCATCATTGATAGACACCTGGGTTGTTTCCAACTTTTGGCTATGATGAATAATGCTGCTATGAACATCGGTGTGCAGATGTCTATTTGTGCCTCTGCTTTCAGTTCTTCTGGGTATATACCTAGCAATGGTATTGCCTGGTCCTTGGCAAGTCTATTTCCTTAGGAACTGCCAAACAGTCCCCCATAGTGGCTATACCATTCTGCATTCCGACCAACAGTGAATAAGTGGTTCTATCTCTCCACATCCTCTCCAACATTTACAGTTTTCTGTCATTTTGAGAGCAGCCAGTCTAATAGGTGAGAAATGATATCTCATTGCAGTTTTGATTTGCATTTCCCTAATCGCTAGTGATGTTGAACATTTTTTCACATATTTCTTGGCCATTTGTATTTCTCCTTTGGATGGTTGTCTTTTCATATCTTTGGCCATTTTTTTAATTGGATAGTTTGTCTTTTTATTGTTGAGTTGTATGATCTTTTATATCATGGATATTAAACTATTATCAGATTTGTGATTGCCAAATATTTCCCCCTATTGAGTCATTTGCCTTTTCACCCTTTTGACAAAGTCTTTTGAGGTGGAAAAAGTGGTGAATTTTGAGGAGGTCCCATTTATTTAGTTTTTCTTTTGTTGCTCATGCTTTGGGTGTAAGGCTTAAGAAACTATGGCCTACCAATAGATCTTGAAGATATTTTCCTATATTTTCTTCTAGGAGTTTTATGGTTGCTCTTCCCTCCCTGAGATGGCTCTGTTGACTGCTCATTGTTTCTGCTTGCTGTTTGCACTCATCTGCTCACTGTGTTTTATTGTTGTCTGCTTACTGTGTCTGATCATTGGCTTCTCATTGTTTCTGATCATTGTGTCTTCTCTTCTACTTTAGGAGGCACTGGGAACTGAGCCCAGTAAATCCCAAGTGGGAGGTAGACATACAACTGCTTCAGCCACATCTGTTCCCTTCTCCTTGTGTCTGCTCATTTGTTTGCTCATTGCATCTGCTCATTGCATCAGCTCATTACATCTTCTTGTTGCATCTGATCATTGCATCTGCTCATCTTCTTTAGAAGGCACTGGGACCTGAACCCAGGAACTCCGATGTGAGAGATGAGTACCCAACTGCTTGAGTCACATCCTCTCCCCTGTTATTTTAATGTTTAGGTGCTTGATGCCTTTTGAATTAATTTTTGTACAAGGTGTGAGATAGGGGTCTTCTTTCTTTCTTTTGGATATGGCTACCCAGTTCTCTCAACAACATTTGTTGATTAGACTGTTCTGGCCCAGCTGAGTAGCTTAACAGCCTTGTCAAAAATCACTTGACTATAGATGTGAAGGTGAATTTCTGAGTTCTTGATTCAGTTCTATTGGTCAATCTGTCTGTCCTTATGACAGTGCCAAGGTTTTTGTTGTTGTTTTTCACCACTGTGGCTAAGTAATATGCTTTAAAGTCAGGAAGTGAGAGACCTCTAACTTCATTCTTCTTTTTAAAGACATTTTTTGGCTATTCAGAGCCATTTACCCTTCCAAATAAATTTGATAATTGGCTTTTTGATTTCTGCAAAAAAAAAAGGCTGTTGGGATTTTTATTGGGATTGCATTGAATCTGTAAATCAGTTTGCGTAGAATTGAACTCTTAAGGATATTTAGTCTTCCAATTCATGAACATAGAAAATATCCTTCCATTTAAGTCTTCTTTGGTTTCTTTTAGCAATGTTTTGTAATTTTCTGAATACAGGTCCTTCATGTCCTTGGTTAAGTTTATTTCTAAATATTTGATTATTTTAGCCACTATTAAAATGGAATTTTGTGTGTGTGATTTCTCCCTCATATTGCACACCAGTAGGGTATAGAAATGCTATTGATTTTTGCATATTAATTTTGTATCCTGCCATTTTGCTGAACTCATCTATTAATACTAGTAGCTTTATTGTGAATTTCTTAGGATTTTCTGGATATAGGATCATGTCATTAGTGAATAGTGAAAGTTTTCATTCTTCCTTAAAGAATTTGGGTGCATTTTATTACTTTGTCTAGACTAATTGCTCTAGCTAGAACTTCTAGTACAATATTGAATAATAAAGGTGACAGTGGACATCCTTGTCTTGATCCTTATCTCAGTGGGAAAGCTTTCAGTCTTTCACTGTAGAGTACAATGCTAGGTGTAGGTTTTCCATATATCCACTTTACTGTATTGAGAAAGCTTCCTTGTATTCCTATCTTTAAAAGTGTTTTTATCAAGAAAGGGTGCTGTATTTTGTCAAGTGCCTTTTCTGCATCAATTGATTGGATCATATGGTTTTTCTTTTTCATTTTATCAATGTGTATAATTTTTTAAATGTGCTTTTGGATTCTGTTTGCAAGTATTTTGTTGAGAAATTTTGCTTCCATATTCATTAGAGATATTGGTCTGTAATTTTCATTTTTCTTAGTATCTTTATCTAGTTTTTGTATTAAGGTGAAGTTGGCTTCATAGAATGAGTTTGGTATTATTCCTTCCTGTTCAATTTTTTGGAAGAGCTTGAGCAAAATCCATATTAGGCCATCTTAAATTGACTGGCATAATCACCTGTGAAGCCATCTATCTGGTCCTGGGTTTTCATCTTTGGAGGGTTTTTGATTACTGTTTTAATTTCTTCACTTCTGATTTGTTTATTGAGGTTTTTCATTTCTTTGAGGATCAGTGTATGTGGTACTTGTGTTTCTAGTTATTTGTTCATCTTGTCTACGTTTTCTAGTTTTTTGACATACCATTGTTCATTGTACCCTCTTATGATCTCTTATTTCTATGGGGTCAGTGGTAATGTACCCTTCTCTTTTCTGATTTTATTTATTTGTGTCTTCTGTCTTTTATTCTTTTCTTCTCAAAGGACCAACTTTGGCTTTGTTGATTCTCTCTATTGTTGGTTTCTTTAATTTCATTTATTTCTGCTCTGATCTTTACTATTTCTTTCCTTCCATTTGGTTTGGGATTAGTTTGCTCTTCTTTTTCTAATTCTTCCAGGTGTGAATTAGATCTTCAATTTTAGTTCATTTCTCTTTTTTAATGTAAGGATTGAGGGCTATAAATTTCCCTCTCAGCACTGCCTTTGCAGTGTCACATAGGTTTAGATACATTGTGTTCTCATTTTCATTCATCTCAAGATATTTGCTGAATTCTCTTTTCATTTCTTTTTGACCCACTGATTATTTAAGAGTGTGTTTTTTAATCTCCATGTATTTATAATTTTCCCTTTTTCTGTTCATTATTGTCTTCTAGCTTCATTCCATTATGATCAAAGAAAGTGTTTTGTACCATTTCGATCTTTATAAAATTCTTGAGACTTTTCTTGTGACCCAATATATGGTCTATCTTGGAGAAGGAACCATGAACACTTGAAAAGAATGTATACCCTGCTGTCTGGGGTATAATGCTCTATAGATATCTGTTAGGTCTAGTTCATTTATCACATTATTCAAGGCCTCTCTTTATTCTCTGTCCAGATGTCTTATCCAATATGAGAGTGGTGTATTGAAGTCTCCAACTATTATTGTACAGACATCTATTTCTCGCCTCAGCTTTGCCAGTCTGTGCCTCATTTATCTTGGGGCACTAAGGTTAAGGGCATAAATATTTATTTTTTCTTATTGAATTGTCACTTTTATTAATATATAATGACCTTCTTCATCCCTTATAACAGTTTTGCATTTGAAATCTATTGTGTCTGAAATTATTATTGCTACTCCACCTCTTTTTGGATACTATTTGCATGGAATACCTTTTTCCAGCCTTTCACTTTTAGCCTGGTTGTGTCCTTACATCTGAGATGAATCTCTTGTAGACAACATATAGGTGGCTCATATTATTTTGTCCATCCTATCAGTTTATGTCTTTTTATTGGGGAGTTCAAGCCATTAACAATCCATGTTATTACTGTAAAGGCATTATTTACTTCATCCAATTTGACCTTTAGCTTTCTGTTGTCATATTGTCCTATTATTGTTTATCTTGTTATCCTTTAGTTTACCCTTTCTAATAATATTCACTTTTACACTTTTCTCCAAGTCTTTTACCCTTTTTTTTCCTTTTAGGCTACAACAGTCCCTTTAGTATCTCTTGTAATTCTGGTCTTTTGAAAATGTATTCTATCAATTTTTGTTTGTCTGTGAAGACTTTGAACTCCCCTTCATTTTTGAGGGACACCTTTGCTGGATACAGAATTCTTGGCTGGCAGTTTTTCTCTTTCACTATCTTAAATACCTCATACCACTATCTTCTCTCCTCTATGGTTTCTGATGTGAGGTTGGCACTTAATCTTATCGAGTTTCATTTGCATGTATTTCTTTGCCTTTCTCTTACTACTTTCAGAATCTTCTCTTTAACTCTGATATTTGTCATTCTGAATAGTAAGGGCCTCAGGGTAGTTCTCTTCAGATTTATTCTGCTTGAGGTGTGTTGTCCTTCTTAGATATTGATTTTATGTCTTTCATAGGTTTAGGGAAGTTTTCAGTCATTATTTCCTCAAATATTCTTTCTGCCCCTCTTCCATTTTCTTCTTCTGGGATACCAATAATGTATATGGTTTTTTTTTTCCTTTTTTTTTCTGTTTTCTTTTTGCAGTGTGTATACTTTTGTGTTTTGTGTTGTCATTCAATTCCCTGAGACTCTGTTCCACTTTTTCCATTCTCTTCTCTTTCTGCTCTCCTGTCTTTTCCAGTTCAAATGTTCTGTCCTAGAAATCATTAACTCTGTCTTTGAGCAATTAAAATCTGCTCTTAAGAGCCTCTAATGTATTTTTAATCCTATCCATCATGTCTTTCATTCCCATAAGGTCTGTTACTTTTCTTTGCAAACTTTCAAATTGTTCTTTATGCTCACCCAGTGTCTTCTTAATATCTGTTATCTCTTTAGTCATATTTTCTTTCAACTCCTTAAATTGATTTAGGAGAGACATGTGATTATCATTGATTAGTTGTCTTTAATCTTATCTTTTTGGGATATTTGGTTTATTCTTCTGGCTGGGCCATCTCTTTCTGTTTCCTAGTATGTCTTGTAATTTTTTTTGCTGATGTCTAGGCATATAAATATGTTGGTGAATCTACTCTTATGGCCAATTTCTTTCTCTTGCCCACTGTTATTGTTTTTTCACAGCTCTTCTTTGATATTTGGTTCAACTTATCTAAGTCTTTAAAATTGCTCAGCTTAAGTTATCAAAATTGTGCCAGAAATTCACTAATGGGGCACACATTTTTCCCCCAGAAGTAGGGTAATGAAAGCCCTAAAAGCAGTTTTTGTCTATGCAATTTCAAGATGGGCCAACAGGTGGCATTTGTTGGCACACCGTTTCACTGAGGTGTATCTCTTGGTCTTCCTTTGTTTTGGTCTGGCTGGACCCAAGATTCAAAGTGGGCTCTGCTGGATGAATTCAATGAAGAAAAGCCCCCCAAACCCCTGCCCTTCCCCTTGTAACAGCTGACAGGAAAGGAGATGTCTTATCCACTTTAAGTGAGCTGCAATGAGCCAGGAGTTTTACCACCATTTAATATCTCAGGGGTGGGGTAAGGGAGCCCTTCTCAGAGGACAGGAGTTTTGGTAAATCACAGTTTGTTGATTTGGATTCTTTGTCTCTCTGTCCATCACACTCCTGGGAATTGTGAAACTATATCCTGTTCTGCTGTCCCCCAAAGTTGGTACCTCAGGCAGCTTTGGGCCATTTCTCAATTGTTTTTGTGAGAGAGCTGAGCCTTGTCTGCCTAATCTGATGCCATCTTCCCACAATCCCTTCAGAATGAACATTTTTATTAGCCCCAGTGTTCATGTCAGTATGTAGCAAATATTGTCACTCAGATGGGGAAGTATGTAAATGAAGTTATAGTCTAGGAAGTGGAAGGACATTTTGTGAAATTGACAAATAAAATATTTTGAGAATTAAAGTAAGGGAAAAATAAAATGAAGATTGGATGTTGGGGAAGTAAAAAGAGGAAAAAACACTCAAAGAAGAAGACCAGGACAAGGGCTAATTTGTGTAAGTTTAACTCCAATAAGTATATTAATATCCCTAAAGTCATAGATAAGGACAGATGGATATTTAAATAGAGATTGACACAAGTGTGGAATGATGGCTCTATTTGAAGAATTTTTCCTTTGATGTTTCCAATATGTTTCATAGAATATTAGTCAACTAAGGACATCTTCAGTTGATATTTCCAAAGCCTTGCTCATTCATTTATCAAGAACCATATCATATTTCAGCACAGGTTCCTGGAGCTCATCTGGCTCAGGCCATGGGGAAATCCTCACTCTTCTCTCCAAAGTTCCTCTTCTTGCTTCAACTGGGAAATCATATCTGAATTATAGAATTGCTAACCTTTTTTTGGAAAACAGAGATATGGATTTTGAATCCTATCCTCACAATAGTATTTAATCAACTCCAATGTAGGATATGAGGAAGAATAATATAAACAGTGAAGGACAGCACAGGAAGCACACTGTGAACATAGGATATTGACAATCCTTCACTAGCAAAAATCTGGCTCTTCACCTTGTGCCAAAAGATATTAAGGACCTCTGGCTGTTGGTGCTGATGCTCAAGTTAAAAGACTGCGGTATCTTCTATCTTTTCATGCAAGGAGAAATTATGTTTCCTCAGGGTTGAATAGTATTTTAAAAAATAGCCCCAAACTTAAGTTCACCAGAACAATCTATATTATATGTGGAAAATCTTATACCTGGTTTTGATTTTTTCTTTTCTAAAATCTCATAATAGTCCCAAGAGCACTATAATTATGTGGAGAATATTTATTCAATTTATGTATCAGTTGAAATAATCATCATTGAGTTCTCAGCACTTTTCTGAGTATTAGAAAATGCGTAGCAAGAAATATATGGAATTTCAGTCAGGAAAATTACAAATGAGCTATAAGTAAAAACTGAAGAAACAATTCTTTCACATAGTTGTAAGTGTGAAAGAGCACAGAGATTAGAGTGACATATGGGCTATATTAGATAGATATATGAGAGAAGATGATTTTAAATAGATAGACAGAGAGATAAACTTGTGAGAAACTCAGTGACAGATACCAGATGATTGATATTCTCCAGCTTGATAACTCTAAACAGCTTTCTCTGAGTTGCAGCAAGCAAGGCCCATTCTTCTAGGGTGAAGTGTATAGCTAAATCTTTGAATGTCACCGATTCCTAAAACATTATGGGCATTCTAGTTCCAATCCTACCAATGGCCAGAGTATGATGATTGAGATCATAGCACTGAGGAATATACAAAGAAATCTCAAACTGTGTTTGAATTTCCAGTCAGATCAGTCTCAGAGCTGATGTGGCACTTCTCTTTCAGATACAGTTACAGAGACAGACACACTCTCCCTACATAAAAATCCATATAAGGCAACGTTACATGAGAAGTGGTGTGATATAACCTGGAAATTTCCCAACAAACTGGTAATTATGACTTCCAGATGGTGATTATAAAATTTGCCCTTGAGCATTCTTACCTAAAATTATCTTCACCACTAAACACCAAGAAAAAGCTACAGGCTCATCGTAAGGGGACAACATCCATGATCTGCCACATTCAAACCATGACTAAATTATTCCCTTCAATTACTTCTGTTTCCACATCTATGAAATGGATTCACAAATACAAGTTTTGAAATATCCAAGGAACTAGTGTATAAAGTGCTTCCTATCAAAACTTACTAAGTATATGATAGTTCTATTATTCATTAAAATGGCAGAAAACCTTGAATCAATGCATAGTACTCTTCAGAACTGAATAGTCTTCATAGAAAAACTGGGACCAAAAGATTCTTCCTCTCTCAACTCTACAATACTCAGGTGTTTAATAGGAGATATGAGTAGAGTCAATTAAATAGCACAAGCAAAATAGAACCTGAAACCTATCAACTTTCTCTCAGGTTGTGGTCATTAGTTTGACTCCATATAAATAGAACATTTTGTGCTAAAAATTTATATGCAAGGAAAAAGTATGATTCACAGTTATAAAATGTGCATATTTTACTACCATGAAAGAAAAATACCATCCAGTATACATCTCTTCAAGTCAGATTTAGCTGATGTCCTAAGGACTACAAATCCTTACAAGCTTCAAAATATTAGGGATTCCTGGAATAAATGATAGCATTTCATTGTTGATTTTCCTATAAATAAGATGTGTTTAACAATTTGTAAAAGAAAATTAATGAAAAATTAGGTAATCTCTTTATATGTAAAGAATATATCATTTCTTAAGAAAAGTCAAGTAATGTATTTTCACTTTACCCATAGGCATTTGATCACATAAGCTGTTAGGCCACATTTCAGCTTGATATTTCCCTCTCCCCAGGATGCTTCCTCCTGCCTTTTCCCCAAATATAATGAGCAAAATAGCAGTCCCTAATAAATATACTGCACCCTAAACTCCATCCCAGGGCCTCCTTCCTTGAGAATGTAATTAGTGACAATAATTAAAATGTCTAGGGAAAAGAGAGCTTATAAAAACGCAATGAAAACATTCTGCTGTGTTTGAAAATATGGTGAAGAATTATAAAATTTCAAAGGCTTATTTTAAGTTAGCTCCTAGTGGTTTAGAATATTTGATATTTTCCAAGTGAGGACAAGTGAACATTGTTAAGAAGATTTTTTTTTAAAAAATGGTTTCCCATATACTATTATATAAGAACTTAAGTCAAGTCAACTTCTGGGTGCTACTCTTATTCAAAGCAGGGAAATTGACAGAGCTTTGTCCCTTGGCAAGTTAGTTTCCTGACAGATTTTGTTTAAACTTCTCTTTAAAGTTATGTTCTTTCTTTCAGTTTTTCCAGTAGATTGAGGTCCTCATAAAATCCAATGTCCAGTGCTTTTGATACTTCTTGGGTGACTTTAGATATAAATGTACTTCCATTATAACTTTGAATAGAGTTTAGTAGTCCAAGTCTGGGAATAATCTCCTTTAAAAGGGCTTTTATTAGTTCTGAATCCTTTTCAGTTTGGCATGGGAAGACTTCAACACAACCAGAGAAGGTGTCTACAAATACTAATAGGTATATATCGTTTCCTTGTGCTCTAGGCATTACTGTAAAATCTAGTTGCCAATCCTCACCTGAACTGAAGCTCAGTATTGTATTCCCTTGTCAAGCACTGGGACACTGTTTTAGGATTGACTTTGTCATATATTACACAACCTCAATTCACCTTTTGAATAATTCTTCTCATATCTGGCCATATGATAAATTTGTGCAATTAGTGGTACACAGTTTCTCAGCCATAATATGTGCTCTGATGTAAATGTGATATGATTGGCTCAATTAGTCTTTCAGGCATAAGAATAATATCTGCTTCATTTTTGAGCCACCCAGTTGAAGTTTAATTAGTAAATCCCCATTCTTTTGCTCTGGCTAAGTCCCATGATGCACACTCAGAGGATTTAGAGGGTTGAGACTAATTGTTTTAAAAAAACGTTAGAATCTGTGCTGATTTTAGCATTTTAGTGGTTTTCTTAGCTGTGAGGTCAACTTGCTTATTTCCAGAAGCCATAGGTGTATTTCCATTTTAAGTGCCATCAACAGTGAAGAATAGCTACTTCTTTAGGTAACATAATTACTTCTAATAAGGTGATTCTGATGTCAGAGTGTTTAATGTCTTGCTTCATGAACTTAAAAGACATTTCTCCTTCCAGATAGTTCCATGGGTGTGCACCAAAAAGAAGTTTTACTTAGATTCAGTGTAAACATTCACTCTCTTTCCATTGCCAAGTTGTAAACCCCAAGTTAAGTGCAATGAGTTCAGCAGGTTGTATGGATGCACCTGCAGGAAGAGCTTCAGCTTCCAGTGTTTTCTGTAAAGTAACAATAGCATACTCTGCTTTCTGGTGTTCATGGTCCATAAAACTACTTCCATCAGTAAACATTCCCAGATCTTTGTCATGTAAGAACACATCTAGGAGTTCAGGTCTGCCAGAATAGTCTTCATCAATTGCATGTATGCAGCCATGTTTGGATTCCTCCCAGTTGCTGTTGGTTAGAAGAGTTAATGGGTTAGGAAGAAATAACCTTGAGTTTCACATTGGGATAAACAAAGAATAGCCTGGTACTTAGTTAAGTGTCATCCTGTAAGCAAATATCTCCCTTTTTTTCCTAGGAGAGATAATACATAGTGAAGGGTAAATAGAGTTGTAGCTTGGTCTAGGGTATATATTTGTGCATCCCGTAGAAGATCACATATTGTGGCTACTGTTCTCAGGAAAACTGGCCACCCTTGGGCTACAGGATCCAAATGTTTGGAGAAGCAAGGAACTGGACTTTGGGAATTACTAAGGATTTGGGTTATACCTCCTAAACCTATGCCCTGTTGCTCATGAACAAATAGGAAGAAAGCTTTTTGAGGGTCAGGTAAGATTCAGGCAGGTGCTGTTGGCAGGTTTTTTTGATAAGGAGGAAGGCTAATTGGCATTCTGGGGTCCATTATAAAGGTTGTTATTCAAATCCTAAATATTTTACCGTTGGTTGTGAGATTTGAGCTTTCTTCTTAGACACTTTATAACATTGGTCTGCTAGGAAGTTAAAGGTCAGGATTGTATTATGATTTGAAGCTTCCTTGGATTTACTTGCAAGTAGGATATCATCTACACATTGCAAAAACAACCCATTTTGGGGTTGTTCTCTAAAGTCTTTGGTTAATGTCTCCCCAAATATGGTAGGGACATTTTAAAAACCCTTTGGAAACACAGTCCAACAATATATTTGTTTCATATTAGTTCTGGAATCTCCTATTCAAAAGCAAATAATTCCTGAGAATCATGGTTTAATGGCACACAATAAAAATTATCTTTTAAATCCAGCACAGTAAACCAAGAGAATTCCCCAGACATGCATCTGGCACCACTGCATGAATGTCTACTACTACTTGATTGATAGTTCTTATGTCTTGTACAAATTGATATTCCTTTTTCCCCCTGATTTTAGGATGGGTAAGATAAGACTGCTGTATGGAGACTGACATGGTAGAATTAAGCAATGTTTAAGAAGAGTCTATTAATGGGCCTATGTGCTCCTGAGCTTCCTTTTTAAGGAATACTGTTTAAGATTAGGAAGGTCTGTATTGGGTTGAATTTTCACCAGAATAGGTTTTGCTGCTTTCACTCTTGTGGAAGTTTGGCATTTTTTATCATTTCCAAAACTCGGTATTGGATTGTATTTTTAAAATTGTCTGTTCTTTTGGGCATATTAGATTGTATGAAATTCAGAGGTTTCACTTTTAATTGATTAAATAATGATTAAGGCTTTGATTTGGCCACATCAGCAGGATGTTGAATCCCTGTCTCACTGGTGGGCAGGGATTCACAGAGAAAATGACATGATAGAAGAGAGAATTGGAGTTTTGGATTCTGGAGCCCTGAAGAGAAAGCCAAGACATTCCCCTAAAGAGACCAGAGCCATGAACAGCTGAAAAATCATGGAAAGAAAAGAGCCCTGGGGAGAGAGACAAGGCTTATCCTCACCTCCAGCTGAGAACAGAAGGAGATAGGACCATGGAGCCTTAGGAGGAAGAGGAAGGCTGAACCATCACAGAGACCAGCAGCCATCTTGCTCCAACATGTGGCAACAGACTTTGGTAAGGGAAGTAACTTACACTTTGTGGCTTGTGACTGTAGACTTCTACCCAAAGAAATATCCTTTATAAAAGCCAACAGAGTTCTGGTACTTTGCACAAGCACCCCTTTGGCTGACTAATACAGCTATTTTTGCATACCATCTGCCCACACCACTGCTCTTATCTTTGCAATGATATCTTCAGGTACTTTAGAAGGACCATTTTCCTATAGGTGCGGTAGGATGGACAGCTTGGACAGCAAAATCTTGGTCTGGGGAAACCTCAGTGTTCATAATATCTGCTGAAAGGGTCACTTGTGAATTTAATTTGATTAGTAGGTCTCATCCAAGTAAAAGTAGGGCATTCAGGCATATATAGAAAACTATGCTTTGAATATTTCTATAAGGGAAGTCCCAGGTTGGATTCCTGGTGCCTCCTCAGGAAAACAGAAAAAAAACAACAAGCAAAAATAAGCATAAAAAACCAACTCAGGGGAACTGATGTGGTTCTGTGGTTGAGTCCCGGCTTCCCTCATATGAGATCCTGGGTTCATTCCCTTTCTCCTGATACTTAAAATAATAAAATTAAAAAGGAATATTACTAGAGGTAAAGAGGGATGCTTCACAATGAAAAAAGGATTAATTCAAAAGTAAGATATAAAAATCTTAGTTTGTATGCATCTAAAATAGCTTGAATATACATAAAGGAAAAGTACATATATTCATTTAGACCATTATCTTTACAAAATTTTCCTATTCTATTTTTAACTTTTATTTGGAATGGTTAAAGGGAACAGCCATTACACTTATCTGATAATTGTTGGTGGCATTCCAATTATTATCTACCACTAACATTTCTGAAATTTTCTGTCCCACTTATTTGTTCTTCTCTAAAACTTTCATTATATTCATCCAGTCTCTTTTCCCAATCCACAACCTTGCCATCTTAATTTTCCCCTCCCTATCTATTCTATGCATTATTCATGGCCCTGGTAACTCATACATCAATTCTTAGTAACAGCGAAGGATATTCCCGATGTGAGTTTATTTAAAATACTTACACAAGCAAGATTTAGATGCTACTAATAAGGAATTGAGATGACATTTTGACCAAGGGTTCCAGGAATTTTGCCTATAATATATCACTTCTTACCCCTAAGTCCCCAAAAGAAATACAGTCCCAGGAAATGACTGGCATTTTTTTGAGAATTGGAGACTTTTGTTCCAATCCCAAACCTCATATGGTATACTTGTATTTTTATTTGAGAAGTTTTGAATTTACAAAAGAATCATGCATAAAAGCATAACATATAGGATTCTCATACATCATCCCACCACCCACATCTTGCCTTTTTGTGGAACACTTGTTAAAATGATGAAAAAACATCATCAGAATATTACTGCTAAATATAGATCAGAGCTTATATTTGGTATATTTTCCCCAAAACTATTTATTTATTTATTTATTTATTAATAAATACCATGCATTAGTATTTTACATTTAAGACTGTAAGAAAATGTTTTCATATTTGCACTGTTAACCACAATCCATCACCTAACACAGGGTTTATTGTGTTATGTAGCTCCATGCCTTATACATTCAATCCAAAGTGTGCACTCAGTAACTCTCAGTTTCATCACAGAGTTATGCTGTCAACACCTCAATTACAGAACATTTTCCTTACTGAAAGGAAAAATCCCGTATCCACAACCACATTGTTGACCCTTAGCATTAATATAGTACCTCCTTTGTCATTGATGCAAAAATAATGCAATATTACTACCTGTAGTCCATAAGTTCCATTAGTTGTATTTTCCCATGTATCATTATCTTCTTAACATCCTGTGATAGAGACTGACATTTGAACTAGTTCATAGATGAACATTCTTATATTTGTACTAACTGCTATCCCCATCCACCACTAAATTCATTGTTATACAGTCCCTAGGTTAATCTCTAGCATTCTTCTATTGACATTTACATCCCTAGAATACACCTTTCTGCTCTAATCACATTTATCAATTAGCAGTGTTAGTTACACTCACTATAATGTGTTACCATCAACTCTATTTCCACACATTTGCAATCAACCTTATTAAAAATTCTACCTACATTAAGTACCAACTCCTCCTTCCCAGCACTCATTCTATCTTCTAGTAACTTATAATCTAGAATTTAACACCATGGGTTTAATGATCGTCTTTAGTTCATGTTAGTGAGACCATCCAGTAGTTGTACTATTGTGTCCGGCTTATTTCACTCAACATAATGTCTTCAAAATCCATCCATGTTTTCATGTACATCCTGATTTAATTTTTTCTTAGAGATGAATAGTATTCTATCATGTATATATGCCACATTTTGTTTATCCATTCATTGGATGATGGATACTTGGGCTGTTTTAGTCTTTTGGCAATTGTGAATAATGCCACTATAAACGTCAGTGTGCAAATGTAAGTTCTCATCCCAGCTTTCAGTTCTTAAGAATATAATCCCAGAAGTGGTATTGCTGGATCATACAGCTACCTATATTATGCTTCCAGAGGAACACAAAACTGTGGTTCTGCAGAGGCTTCACCATTTTACATTTCCCCAATAATAAAAGAGTGTTTCTATTTCTCCACATCTTCTCCAGCACTAGTAGTTTTCTTTTTATTTTTAATAATGGCCATATAATAAGATGTGAAATGATATCTCCAAACAGTTTAGATCTGCATTTCCCTAATAGCTATTTCTATTGAACATCTTTTCCTGGTCCATGCACAAGGAAACCTTAGCAACCTGTGCATTTTTCTTTCCTGAGCTGCATCTGGGGTTCATTAGACAGCTCAGCAGTATTCTAAACCCTTGCAGATCCATGAGCCCTCTTCCTCTTTCTCTTTTATGGATTGCAACAAGACCTTAATCTTTTACATACAGGGACAAGCTTCTGTCCCACAATATTGGCAGTTTTTCTGTAGGGATCCCATCCATTTCTGCTTTGTCTGTTCCCTGCTTTGGTAACAAAAAACACATTGCCCTGAAGGAGGGCTGGCCCTGTACCTTCCTTTGTCTTTCCTCATTGTATTTTTCTGTTCCCTTTATGGCCCTTCTGGCACAGCTTCCCATTGCTGATCTTCTAAACTTTTGGCCACCTCAGTCAAAAAGGATTATGTTGTGCTGCTGATTCCACCCCAAAGTAAGACAAATTGTGGTGGGTCTTTTCTACTACTTCAATCTCTACTGTCCCTGAGAACAGTAGAAAAGATACAGGAGTCTGTCCCTGGGAAGACCCTTGTTTCATAAATACCTCTAATGCCATCCAAGGCAGGACCATCTCATCCACAGCCTTCCAGGAGTGGGATGATGCAGCCACATGTCTCACCTTAACCTAAAGGGCAGTTATGTTTTCATGAACAGTCTTCCAGGGGATTTTATATTTGATGGCATCCCCCACAGTTGGGAATATCACTCTCATTCTTCTAGCCTCCCAGGAATAAGTGAATAAGAGATGAGTTTGTCTGTCCCTTTCCTGTTGGTTGTCCTTCTTCATGGAGGCAAAAATACATTGCAGCAGAAGTCAGTGGTTTGCTTCTCCAGCACAGTCAGTAGTGCCCTTTCATTGCAGATACCCTAACCAAGCCACTTACAACTCCCCTGTTTTTTTGCCTATATATGTATTTTAACTAAGGTATTTCACATTCAGGAAAATACCTCATTTCAACCACTTCATTTTAACCAAAGCTGTGGTGGTTCTGTGTTGAATAAGTCTATTTTTGTTCCTGAAAACATCCCTGAATCAGTAGAGCTCCTTGCACAGGGTGCCAAGCTCACCCTGGGAGACATATGAAACCCTTGAGACACCATGGGGTCAGCAGATGGCATGGGAGTATGCAAGTGGCCAGCAACCAGGGTATAATTTCCCATTTTTCCTAGGACCCAACTCCTACCTCTTTGCCCCCACCCACCACACCATTTTGTCACTGTTCACATGGGGATTGCTCACAACTCACTTATGCTTCTGTAGCCAGAGGGAGGCCAGCACCTTAGTCAACCTATTATCCCTCAGGGATCTGGGCTCTGATGGGTTGACTCAACTGATGAATCCTTATGCCTCCACCATGCCATGGAGAACTTTGTTGGCCCACAACCTTTTGGGGCAAGACACTATTACTATCTATAAGGAAAGATTCTCAGCAAATGCAGGATAACAGAAAGTCCATGCAGGTGACACCAAGAAATTATATGACTTACACAGGCTCTGAATAGAACATTTACTCACAAAGAGAAGATACAAATCAAGGTCAGATTTACTAGTGGGATTTGATCCACCATGACCAGTGGGACCCACTCCACAGCCAATGGAGGGAGATGGTCCCCATTTACCACTGTCATGTACTATAGGTGAGGGACCCAGCTTCCTTTCCATCAGAAACAGATATAACCACAGGGTTGGGCCATTTGCTATGGCCAGACTGTCCCCAGTGAATGTTTATACAATGCTTTGGGTGAAAGGGAATGTTCCAGTAGGCTACCACCTGCTGTCTTTTGTCTCCAGGCCTTTGTGAGAAAGAAGTGAAGCCATATTTATCAGGCTACCACATCTATTTCTAAGCACCAAGTTTATTTGTGGGTCAAGGGAAGGGTGACAGGCCTCACTCTGACTGTCCCTTCCCCCATTATGTTTTGTTTTCCATATAATCTGAACCTGTAACAAGTTCATTCTATTTCTGTTAACTGATGGTTTTTATTTAGATAAGAGATAGAGAATGAGAATTTCTGAGAGCCAAATCTCTTAGAGAGATGTAAATTTTAACTTTTCCCTCAGACTGATATTTAGTCCTATAACCTCCAACTTAAGTTTAAATGAATCCCTATTTAGCCACTAGAAGAAATTTTGTTAGGAGTAAAAGACCGTGTAATCTAACTGTTCTTAAATTTAATTAAGGTTGATGGCAGAATTCAGTTCCTTGTGATTGCTGTGCTGAGACACATGTTTCTTTGCTGGATGTCAGCTGAAGGCCATCCCCATTTTCTAAAGCCATATTCCCTGGTTTATGGTGCCATCTGCCTTCTTCAAAGCCAGCAATTGTGTCAAACCCAGCTCACTCTTCAAATCTTTCTTCCTTCTCTTGTCTCATTTCACAACAAGAAAAAGTTATAAACTTTAAGAACCCATGTGACTTGATTTGGCCCACAGAGAAAATTTAGATTACCCATGGAAATATCATCTCACAGTCTGTAGTTTTAATTCTATCTGAAAACTTCCTTTTGCCATTTAAGGTAATATATTCACAGGTGCTAAAGATTAGGACACAGACATATTTCAGGGGTAAATCTACTACTCACGAAACTAAAATCTTCATGCCTGTATACTATTAATTTTTAGAACTGAATATTCTTTGAACTGTAGTCATATTGAAGTGAAAATATGTAGATTCACTGATGTGAATCATTTTGAAAGAAAGATAAACTTAGTGCCTCATAATGAGCTTTAATGGATGAAATATTTGAGTAAACTCTTACATCTACTTAAATGCTAAAGTTGGTAATTTATCACTTCATATGCAATATTAATAAGAAATAGCTTCTTAAATTTTTATTATATTGTTGGGAAGCATAATGTCATTTTATAAATCATACATATATTTTTAAATATCTCATTGTAGCAATACTTTTGTATAGATTTGCTAAAAATGAATATCAACTCTTATCCAATGGGAAGATGAATATTAAGGAATACTTGTAGAAACATCAGTTGATTATTTATATGCAATATACCAAAAATATCACTTCATAAATTCTAAGAGAAAATGTTTTCTATAATTTTGGAATATCATAGTTATATTTAGTTGGTTTGTCTTTTCTGGCCCAGGCTGTTTTCCTCCTCTCTCTTAGCCTCTTGGCATGTATGAACCTGGATTCATTTCTTGTGCACCAAGTTTCTCCCAGTCACTAATGCCCTCATATGGCCCCACCCTGCCATCCCTGTCCACTCTTTCCTGGCACCTTCCACCAACACTTGTCTCACTTCATCCCAGGCAGCTTGGTTTATCCCCTCAGCCACCAGTTTCCTTCATTTCCCCTTCTTTCTACAGTTCACCTCCTGTGGATTGTTCCTTCTTCTATGGCCTTAATCCCACTTCCAGGCCCTCATTCATGTCATCTCAATCAATTCCCCACCTCCCCTATTAATTGTCTTGTCCTCCCAGGCTCTCTCACCTTCCTGCTCTTGCCTCACTCAGCCCATATGCCCCACAGCCACCTCCACCATGGGCTTCTGAAATACCATCACCACCACAAAGATGCAAAGAAACCCCTATCCAATTAAGTTTCCTGCATGAAGCCACACACCAGGTTGTTTCTTTGACACATAGGGAGAAATGCCAGCAACTGGTATCCCTCAAGCACATTATGAGCTGGGAAATAGCAGTCATGATAAGTCAATCCTCCTGCCTTCATAAACACTAAAACCTCTTGTAGGAACCTAGAGGGAGAAGAGTCAGTGAGGGGTCATAAAACTTTGTAAGAGCATCTCCTTGCCTGAACCCTGAATTATACATGCCCAGAATAGACTCAAACCGATGTGGCCAAAGACAGAAAAACAGAAGTTAAACTGAGCAATCTTTGGAAGTATTTGAGAGAGAAATGAAGTAGAGAATATAGAAGGTCATGCAGCTGGATTGTAGGAGGCAGTAGCATAGTAAATTACTTTCTGTAAAGTATATAGCCTCAAGTAAAAGGCAGTCAGTCTTCAGTGAGCCAAGTAGAAAAAATAGCTCATGTGCAAAAATGGAATCCAAATATAATGCTGTTTCCACAGCATCCTCAAATCATCCATAACACTAAAGCATAGTCATCATTAGTAAAATATTCACACACTGCCCTCTTTATTAAATCCAAGCCCTTATGACAGTGGTGGTTTCACAACTTTGGCTGAGATGGATTTACCTACAGCTTAGTCTCTATAATAGTGTTTAATCATGTTCCCCCTTAATGGCATGGTTTTGGCATAATAATTGTAAAATAATATTGTATTTTGAAGAAATCATAGAAGTTACAGATCTTATATAAAAATTGCAATAACAATATACAGAACTCCTGATCCCCTGACTCAGATTCCCCAATGGCTATAGTTTCCCTGATGGCTATTGTTTCACCACATTTGCCCCGTAACATAAAATACTGCACTGTATGTTTCCTCAAAACAGGAACACTCTTCTAGGTAACCAAACAGATGCAAATCAGGAAAAAAACATAGTTTCTATATTGGGATTCAACCTATGGATCCTCTTCAAATTTTTCCAATTGTCCCTACAGTGGGAAGCTGTTTCTCTGCCCATTTCAGTCCATGCTCCTTCAAACTGGAACTGTTCCTGAGATATTCCTTCATGTCCTTGACAGATTTGGCAAAATCCAATGACTCCAACCTGGGTCTGCCCATTATCTCCTCCTGAGCACACCCAGGCCTGCATTTCAGCAGAACTCACCAGCCTGATGCTCTCCTCTCCTCAGTGCAGCCCATCAGATGGACAGGAAATCAACCCACCCCAACCCTGTTAATGCCAATTTGATAACTGGGTGAAATTTCTCCAGGATTCTCAACAAACACACATAAAAATTCTTTCGCATTATAATGATATGGAATGTTAAGGGATAAATCCTAAGAACATTGATATCATGGCCCCCATCCAACTTTATAAAGCACTGAAAAAAATCTCACTAATCAATATTACTGTGCTAGAGTCTCTCAAAATACATACCTTGCCATTAGAAAATATGAAAATACATAAATATTCTAAAAATTAGAAGTTAAGTGAAATGAATAATCTATACAATTAGTCATCAAATATAAAATTTCTCCTTATTTTCTAATTTTGCCATTTTTCTCCTTAATCATTCACAAGTATTTCCTTGTCCACTGAGGAAAGGAAGAGAATGGGGAAGTGAATGTGGCTCAAGTGGTTGGGTTCCCATCTACCATATAGGAGGGACTTCCTGGTGAAGGCAAGCTAGCCCATGTGGTATGGAGAGCTGATGACCTACATGGCCCTGAGAGCTAGCATTGCAAGATGGAACAACAAAGGGAGACAAGCAGACACAGAAAAATGCTCAACAAATGGACACAGCAAGCACAAGTGGCAAGGGGGAGATAAATAAATAAGATAAATCTTTTTTAAAAAAGAAAGAGAATGCATATATATGCTGAAACTCAGACTGCATATTTTGTATTGACACCTTAATGTATGCAATTATTCTGATTAACATAGAAAATGTTTGTTTTGCATTTTAAAAACACCCTGAAATCATGCTAAATATCTTCCAATTTATCTTGGATGGGTATTCTAGAGGTTTCTTTCCCAGTTGCTGCATTCTCCCTTCCAAACCAATCCTAAAACATATCTTGATTGAATTTATATCAGATGAAAATCCATAACATGATACGTTTTTATGTCAAAAAGAAAGAATATTTGTCATAAACAAAGATTTAGTTGCTAAAAACACAATAAGGAGATTGGAAGACAGTGCTCAAAATGGAGTGCTGAGAATCAGTTCTTTAGGAAGGGTTAATTTGCCTAGATCTATATTATGCTTTCTCCTGGACCTCACTTGGTCATGCAGGAATACTCAATATCAAGAACTTATACAGATAAATCAGTACTTAGTGATGTGTATAGGTTTCAGGTCTTATTTTGTGTCCTGTGACAGGGAGCACACACAGGGTCAGTCCCAGCTGAAATGGGAAGGTCTGTTAAGGTGTAGATATATCATGAAGTCTCCGGGCAGAAACAAATTTACAGTATGATGCAAGCTACAAGTACATCAACTGATAGTGATTCCATAAACTTGCATTAATAATATCCAAAGCACTAAATGTTGAAGGTGATCCATGAAGAAATTTAGCCACCTGACAAGGCAAAATGTCACATTACAATTTACAATATCTCTTTGGCTCTCAGGGACTTTTCTCTGGGATTCAATTTTACACACAGACACACACACACACAAAGATGTGAAATTTGTTGTCAAGAACTAATTGACTAAGAGAAAATTTTGAATTTTTAATATATAATAGATACTAGTCTTCTAAATAGAGAGAACAGTTTATCACCCAGAGAACATCTGCCACATAGTAAAACCCAGAATCTGGTCCCTTTCTTCCCTTTTCTGGAGTTACTACTATTTGCCCATAAATCTGTGAAGGAGCTGTGTGTATTATAACAAGGGGGCCCACTAAGTAGTGGATAAGATGAGGCTCCTCATTTTCTGAGTTGACCACACTAGAACCAGCATTGGAACCAATTTCAGAATTATTTTGAGGCCCTCCTTTGTCATTTGGGATGTTTTGACTGTGTGTAAATACTGTGAGTAGCATTGAAGGATACCAGGAGTAGAAAAACCTGGTACCCATTGTCTTCTGAGGTTACAAGTCTAGGTGATAGAGATGATCTCAGATTCACACTGATAAATATAATATACCACAAAAGATGAAGGGTGTCCTCTCTGAATACATTATTGTTCTTTAAGTATTATTCACATTTCATAATGGGCAATAGTGCACATGTGATGGGAAGTTGATGAAAGAGTTGTTTTTTCCAGGGTTCCCCTTCTCCCCCACCATTCACCCACAGCCTCTGTTGTGATGTTAAGAGAAAATAAGATGTGCATCTCCTAATCAGGAGATCCTACCATGGCTGATATTTAGTCAGCTTGGACTCTTTGCTCTTCAAAAAACCACATTTTGTAGGGATGATTCCATCTGCCCTGTATTGTTTAATCACCACCAGGGTTGTGGAAAGTGAATGAGTTTTGGACAATAAGTGCCAGAGGGAAGATATCAGGAATTTCTCCAGAATCCTCAGTGATCTTACATTTATTGCTTCTTCCAGGTGGCTGAGATGAGAATTCCCTATTCTCCTCCCTCATCAGATCCAGTATTTTGTCAGTGGTATTCTTGTGATGGGATTATTCAAAGATACTTTTCACCTATTCATACTCCAGGTTGAGTTCCTCCTTCCAAAGAAATCTTCCACACCAATTTTTGCTAAGACATGTAAGGTGTTTTTTTTTTTTTTTTAAAGATTTATTTTATTTACTTTATTTTTCTTTATTTACCCCTCTCCCCCAGATGGTTCACTCGTCTGTCTGCTTATTGTTTGCTTGTCTTCTCCAGGAGGCACCAGAAACCAAACTGAGGACCTTCCAAATGTGAGGCAAGTGCCCAATGGACAGAGCTACATTGGCTCCCAACAGGATGCCGGATCTGCTGACTTGTGGCCTCAGCCCATCGTGGAAAGTGTGTGTCTAGCCCATTGCAGGAGAAGGTGGCTTTTATAGCTGATTGTGGTGGGAGGTGGTGTCTACTCATCTTCTTTTAGGAGGCTTCTGAACATGAACCTGGAACCCCCCATGTGGTAGGCAGGCACACAAGTGGTTGAGCAAAATCTGCTTCCTTGGCATGCAAGGGTTTTAATGATTTCAGACATTAATGTCATAATTAAAGACTCAGGAGTATCATTTATGAGGATAAAAACATTAATGCTATCATAACTAATTGAAGATTTCAAGGAAATCTTTCTATATTTAATTGTACTTCCTTTCCTTGCCCAAAACCTGAATTATACTTGAAATTAAGGGGCCTTATTATGATATTATATCTTATTATCATTATTAAATTAAAACATGGCTGAGGATAAGCTTAAATAAAATCTCAGTGTTACCTGCCTCTTTACAAGTCTCTCAAAACAAAATATGTTCTGACAGGCAGGATTTGAAAGAGATTGTAGGTATTATTTTTATATTTTCATGTATAAGATAACACCAGAAATTTATTTCATTTAAAGGAATTTCAAATATCAGTTAAGTATTTATTCATGCACAGCAATCTTGTGAAATGGAAAGCATACCAAGAAATAAATTCATTATAAAGTCTTTGTGCATGGTAATTTCAATAGTAAATTAATATCTTAATCATAGGGGGCTATGTGTTTAAAAACTATGTCCAAACCATTATAAGTGTGGATTTCTCATTGAATTCCTTCTAAGTAAAATGGCTAACCAAATATAAAATATTAATAGAGTAAGGGGTTTTATTGTTCTTGTAGTATCCTTGTTATTAGTTTGAGAAATTTAAAGATGGAGCGATCCATTGTTACATCAAAACTATTCATAGATATTTCCTTGACTGTCTGTTATAGAAATTCTCTTTGAGTTTGTTATATCCATTAATAAAATAATACCAATTGTTTATTTCATTAAAAGATATATCAAACTTCCATAACTGACGTTTTCCTCCTCAGAAATCCCTCTAAACAAAATATCTGCAAAAACTAAAAGCATCTTAAAGTTGCTTGCCATTACTAGGATCATCCTTTTCACTGACAACAATATACCTGATGTAGTCCCACAGTCACCAGGGAGTGCTGACACATTCTAACTTGGTGCCCAAGGAGAAGGTGTTCAGGAATGTGAAATAGGATACTGATGTCTGAGGATCTGGGAGGACCCAGAACATGGAGACCTGCTGGTGACAAAAGGAGAGCTGGTGAAGAAGATAAATTTGGGGAATGGGGTCAACTTCAGAAGAGGCACAGAATGAGTAATATTCTGTAGACTGAAAATGGCATTTTCCGTGGGCACAAGGGGGAATGGGTGGAGTGGGTAATAAAAGTAAGGACAATGAGAACTGGGGAAAGAATTTATCATAAGACTGTAAAATTAAAATCAAATGTCAATGTATCTAAGGAATCAGCAACGAGTAGAGTGATAAATAATCCATGTTCTATACTTTTAAGTAATATATATATATATAATAATATTAAAATATATATTATTTCTATATGAACCAGAGATATAGTTATATGTTTATGTTAGTGTGAATGTTTAAATGAGTAAATCTAGTCTACAGTGATTTTGTTCCCCACTGGCCTCACTGGCCTACAACCAGCCCCAGCTGACTGAGGTGGAGGTATGGTCTGAAAACAAGGCATTCAGTGTCATGAGAGAGACAATTAAACCTTTTCCATAATTTGAAAAAGTCAGTATGCTATTTAAATTTTTTATTCATTACAAATGGAATTGTCACCGAATTGTCTCTAAATATGTACATACATACAAGCATGCATACATACACATACATATGTACATGCATATCAAACAAGAAATAAAAGTTCTTTCAAATGGTTGGATTTAACTCCTTGGGGTACTTTTACTGTACATACCAACATGTGTGGATGAATTCCTAGGAGGACTCTTCACATGGGACTCTCCCTCATGCATTAAAAAAAAAACAAAACACCAAGACAAGGTTAAATGCATTTATGGAGGTATTTAGCATCAAGTTTTTCTGCTGCTATTATTAATGTATCAATTTTAATATAATAGCTTAAAAATTCCCTTAAATAGCTTACAAATTGGATTCCCCAGCTGTCTTTACCGCAGGAATGCCTCATGAAAATACATATAAATCAATAAAATAATTTTGAGGTGTTTGGACATTAGAACTATAACTATATTAAAATTATATTATATTGTAACTAATTAATAGTCATAAATGATTCCATTTTAACATCTTTCAATGTGCTGGAATCCTTATCAATAAAATATCTCCTTAGGAAAATGAATTTGAAGAAAAGAAACCTATTATTAGAAATATTAGATTAGAATGTAATGGAGGATTGTTTCTAAAGAAATTTTAAAGGAAATTTAAATGGTTGGCTACTTCTACTGAGAAGTACAAGATAATTAAAAGATTACAAACAAAGATGATGGATGAATTAAGGAAGTGAAGTAAGAGATTAACAATATTAAGAAGACACTGGGAAAACATACTGAAGAAATTGTAAACATACATAAATGATAATGGATATGGAGATGATGAATGGCATAATTCAAGGGAAAAAAAAACTGGAAGCACATAACAGCAGATTTGAACAGGCAGAAGAAAGAATTAGTGATGTGGAAGGCAGTACATCTGAAATCAAACATAGATTAAAAAGATAGAAAAAATCCAGCAGGGACTTAGGGATTTGAATGACAATAAAAAACACACAAACATATGAATTATAGGCATCTCAGAGGGAGAAGAGATGGGAAGGAAGACAGAAGGAGTGTTGGAGGAAATAGTGGCTGGAAACTTTCCAACTCTATTAAGAAGGATGTGTGTACATGTCCAGGAAGTGCAGAGCACCCCCAAAATTTTTAAATCCCAACAAGCCTACTCCAAAGCGTATACTTGTCAAACAATCCAATGCTCAAGCCAAAGAGAAAATACTGAATGTGGCAAGAGAAAAGAGAACCATCACATACAAAGGAAGCTCAATAAGATTAAGAGCTGATGTCTCATCTGAAACCATGGAGTAAGAAGGCAGTGGTATGACATAGTTAAGGTTCTAAAAGAAAAATAATTCCAGTCAAGAATTCTCTATCCAGCAAAGCTGGCATTCAAAAATGATGGAGAGTTCAAAATATTCATAGAAAAATAGAAATTAAGAGAGTATGCCAATAAGAAATCTGCTCTGCAAGAAATACTAAAGGGAGTTCTGCAGGTCAAAAGGAAAAAAAGGAGAGAGAGAGTTGGAGGAGAGTGTAAGAACAACTAAAAAGACAAAAAAAGAAATAAAAACAATATATGACATACATGAACCCAAAGAAAATAAGGCTAAGGTCACCAATTCTTTAAGAGTAATAACACTGAATGTTAATGGATTAAACTCATCAGTTAAGAGACACAGATTGGCATGGATAAGAAAACATGACCCATCTATATGCTGTCTACAAGAAACCCCCTTAGACCCAGGGATTCAAGGAGGCTGTAAGTGAATGTCTGGAAAACAATTGTATAAGAAAACAGTAACCTAAAAAGGGTGGGAACAGCTATATTGGGCAAAACTGACTTTAATCCAAATCTATTGTAAGAGACAAAGACAGACACCATATATTAGTAAAAGGGGTAATATTTCAAAAAGAAAATACAATCATATACATGCCCCTAAGCAGGATGCCTCAAAATTCATGAGACAAATACTGGATATACAAAGTGGAAAAATAGATGCCTGTAAAACTATAAGGGGTAATTTAATACACCATTATCACCATTAGACAGAACATATTGATAGAGAATCAATAAGGAAACAAAGACTTTGAATAATACATTGGAGGATCTGGGCCTAATAGACATATACAGAATACTACATCCAAATAAAGTGGGATACACTTTATTCTCAGGTGCACATAGATCATTCACCAAGATAGACCACATGCTAAGCCACAGAAAAACTCTATATGAATTCAGACAGATTGAAATGATACAAAGTAATTTCTCTGACCACAATGGTATAAGCTGGATTCAGAGGGCCAGAGAACGAGATTAGTCACAAAGATACGGAAGTTAAACAGAACAATTACAGAAAAACAGTGGGTCAATGAGGAAATCTCAAAAGAAATCAGTAACTATCTTGAAATGAATGCAAATGACAACACAACATTTCAAAACCTGTGGGATGCAGCGAAAGCTGTGTTTAGAGAGAAACTCATAGCCATAAATGCATATATCAACAAAGAAGAAAGAGCTAAAATTGAAGACCTAACTGCACACCTGGAGGAACTAGAAAAAGAACAACAAAGTAACCCCAAAGGATGTAGAAAGAAGGAAATAACAAAGGTTAGAGCAGAACTAAATGAAATACAAAATAAGAAAGCACTAGAAGAATTAAACCAAAAGCTGGTTCTTCAAGAAGACTAATAAATTTGACAAGCCCTTAGCTTGACTAACAAAGAAAAAAAGAGAGAAGATGCAAATAAAGAAAATAAGAAATGAGAAAGTAGATATCACTGCTGATGCCACAGAAATAAAGAGTATTGTAAGAGGATACTTTGAAAAATTATATGCCAACAAGAAGTATAATTTAGATGAAATGGACAAATTCCTAAAAACACACAAGCATTCTACATTAATGAAAGAAGGAATTGAACTCAACAGACAACGCATGTAAAGAGATAGAATCAGTCATAAAAAACCTACCAACTAAGAAGAGCCCAGGACCACACAGCTTCACAGGTGAATTCTACCACACATTCCAGAAAGAACTAACACCAATCCTAATTAAACTCTTCCAAAAAATAGAAGTAGAAGAAACATTGCATTACCCTAATACCAAAGCCAAACAAAGATGCCACAAGAAGGGAAAATGACAGACCAGTCTCTCTAATGAACTTATGTGCAAAAATCTTGAACAAAATCCTTGCTAATCATATTCAACAACACATCAAATGAATTATACACCATGACCAAGTGGGTTTCATCCCAGGTATGCAAGGATGGTTCAACATAAAAAATCAATCAATGTAATACACTACATAAACAAATCAAAAGGAGAAACCACAGGATCATCTCAATAGACACAGAAAAGGCAATAGACAAAATACAGCACATCTTCCTGATAAGAACACTGCAAAAGACAGGAATAGAGGGAAACCATCTAAATATGATAAAATATATATATGAAAAACCCACAGTTAACATCATATACAACGATGAAATTCTAAAACCTTTCCCTCTAAGATTGGGAACAAGACAAGGATGCCCACTATAACTGCTCCTATTTAACATTGTGTGAGAAGTACTTGCTCAAGAACTGAGGCAAGAAAAAGATACAAAATGCATTGAAATTTTATGCATTGGAAATTGGAAAAGAAGAGGTGAAAATTTCACTCTTTGCAGACATGATCTTATACATAGAAAGCCCTGAGAAATCTATAACAAAGCCTCTAGAACTTATAAATGAGTTCACTAAATTTGCAGGTTATAAGATCAATGTGTTAAAATCACTAGCACTTCTGTACACTAATAATAAGCAATCTGGGGAGGAAATCCAAAAACAATACCATTTACAATAGTAAATAAAAGAATCAAATACTTAGGAATAAATTTAACTAAAGATGTAAATGACTTATACACAGAAAAGTAACATTGTTAAAGGAAATCAAAGAAGGCTTAAATAAATGGAAGAATATTCCCTGTCCATGGATAAGAAGAATAATCATCATTAAGATGTCTATCCTACCCAAACTAATCTAAAGATTTAATGTAATCCCAATAAAAATCAACATACCATTTATTTACTGAATTGGAAAAACTAAATATAAAATTTATTTGGAGGGGCAACAGGTCCCAAATAGCGAAAGACACATTGAAAAAGAAAAATGATATCAGAGGACTCACAACATCTGACTTTAAAACATACTACAAAGCTACAGTGGTCCAAACTGCATGACATTGGCACATGGATAGACATACCGACAAATGGAACCGAATTGAAAGTTCTGATACAGATACATATACTGTCATCAGAGATTCAACAAAGCCACCAATCCCACCCAACAGGGAGAAAATGACCTCATCAACAAATG
>JAQZBX010022531.1:0-31488 GCA_029593785.1 Cabassous unicinctus
ATAATTTATTCTTGTTCACACATCTGTGAGTTGCTGGAGGACAGCGGAATTACACTGGGATCAGCAGTGAAACTTGGCTCCAATTTATATGCCTGGCTCTTCCTTACTCCTCACTGTGGACTTGACTGGGGCTGACAATCAAGCAGCAAATACACAGGGGAAGCTCTCCTCCTAATGGCGGCAGAAGTGCAAGATGACAAATGTCAACATACATGTTTATTTCAAGCTTCTGTTGCTGTTGCAACTGCTAACTTTATTCTGGCCAAAAGCAAGATGCATGGCTGAGATCAAAGTAACGGGGCAGGGAAGGACATTCCACCCATATAAGACCAAAGCAAAACTTGCATGACCAAACCCAATATCAGTGGAAGAGGTAAGTATACTCCTTACAAGGATGTGAGAAGGGGAGTAAATATTTTTGAACAAAAATATATTCTGCCACACTCTTTTCATTAATCTAGGTATTTATCAAGGAATAGAAAATAACTCACAGGATGGATGGAAGACCCTTGAAGAGGCCACCTCAGGAAAGTCCATAAAGGATACTACTGCCACCAGCGCAATCAAAAAATGATAAATTCTGCAAAGGGCATATTAAAGTAAAAGTGACAGGAACATGCAAGAAAGTGATGATGTCTGCATTAGGAGAAAATGTTTCTATTGAGAAAGAAAGGAGTAAAGTTCCAAAATGTGTGGGAAGACAACATTTAAATGATGGGCAGAGGTAAAGAAGCCAATTGAGAGAAGGGAGAAGCAGTGATCAGAGGGGCAAGAGACACAAGTGAAAGAAATATATGAAAAGCAACAACTTTGAGATATTCCCAGCAGTAAACGGTTAAAATGTTAAAGAGTTGGAAGAGCTCAAAAGAATAGGAACTCAGAAAAGACCATCCTTAGTATCAGATAAGTAGGTATTAATGCCCTTTAAGGGAATAGTTGTATAGCAAACTGGGAGTATACAGTATATATAATTGTGCTTATGGAATTTCTTTCTATGAAGAATTATTTTATCGAGTAGTTGTATGAAAAAATTTTGTAACTGTCTTATGTATATTTGAAAAAAATAAATAATTCCTATAGTATAAAAAAGTTCACCCATGCTTATCTCTTTCACTTTCTAAATAGTTGTGGGGACCCAGGGCCTGGGCTCCCCCTAAGCCCACAGCTCATAACTGCCTATGTGACCCTGGCACAAGTTAAAGGTTAACAACCCTCCCCAGAGAGGAAAGAATGAACCTCCTCAGAGCAGTAAACTTCATTCCTGTGTACATAGTGATAACATCACCAGACTCTGTGCTGGTTAGGCCAATGTGTCAACTCGGCCAGGTAATTGTGTCCAGGTGTTTGGTCCAGCAAGCACTGGGCTAATTGTAATACAAGAGCATTTATGGACTTCCATCACCAGTGAGTTTATCTGCATCAATCAGGGAGATTGTAACAGCAATGAGTGACATTTTTATCCAATCAGTTGAATGCCTTAAAAGGGGAAGTGATGTCAACATTCAGAGAGAATTTCCCAGCTCGTCTTTGGACAGCCAACTTCTCCCAGAAACTCATCAAGGACCTTTCATCGGACTTTCATCGGAGCCCCTGGTTTGCAGCCTGCCTGCGGAACCTGGACTTAGGCATCCCCATGGTCATGTGAGAGACTCTTATAGAATCTCATATTATTGACAGATATCTCCTGTTGATTCTGTTTCCCGAGAGAACCCTGACTAATACAGACCCCACATGTGCACATTACGGGACCATGGCAGAAACTCTGTTCTCGTACCCTATGGAATGTTGTTCTGAAACCCTTATATCCCCTCTCACTTTCCCGCCTTTTTGCGGAGCACTACCTTCATTCTCCGGACTGCCGCCACCAGAGACTCTCTCCTGTTTGTAAGTCCAAATAAAGCTCATGTCTGACTTAGTGCCAGCTGCATTCTTTGGTCTTGTGGCTGCCTCAACCCGTGCCTTTCAGAAGTTGGGTTAGAACAGTTGTGAGCCATGAGCCAGAAGACTGAAGGACACAGGCAGTAGAGGACATGAGCTCAGGGAAAGGAGAATTGGTGAGGGAAATCCCTGCTTGGCCTATAACATCCATCTGGGGAGGATTGGCTTCCCTCCTGGATGAGTGGGGACCACTGAGAGAGTACAGGGAGGCCCTGAACACTCTGGCAGTTATACTGGCTGTGCTACAGCAGGTAGCAGAGCAGCTACACTTACATAAGAAATAGGGAGACCGCCAGATAGTGGCGGCTCTAGCATGGCCCCTGTTAGGAGCATTGCGGGTGGCTACCAAGGCAGAACAAGTGGCAAAGGCCTCTGTGAGCCTCTTAGAAGAGGAGTTAAAATTAGAAAGGGGTATGTGCCTATCACAGGCAAGAAATGAAAGATTCCTTAACTGATCGCCTGCGCCAAGTTGATGATCAGTTAGAAACTCTGGTTTGTAGATATGCTGGAGCTAGGGGCTTCAGGATATTACCCACCCCTGGGTGGGGCCTAAGGCATGGGAGCCTATGGAGTCATCCTCAGATGAGGAGAAACCTGTGCAATTAAGTACCTCAACAAAGTGGAAAGCTTGCCTGCTGCAGTGCAGTGTCTTCAACACTAGCCCTTTAAGTCCTGAAATGCATGAGATCTTAGGCCCAGTGTCTTACGTGGAAGATTCTTTGGCCCAAATTACAATTACCAAGGTGGCCATTGATGTGCCCACTAAAGAAGGCATAGAACAGTTCCAGAGGATGCATAATACATGGACAGTTTAGCTAGGGGACAGTCTCCCGTGGGGGCGGCTTTGGCTGTGCAGCCCAGCACTGACACTATTTGGTAGAAAATGGGCACCATGCAAAGCAGTCAATGGGCTGAATTATGAACCATGTAGATGGTTACAGTACATGAGCCCAGAGATGCATTAACAGTCTGTACTGATAGCTGGGCAGTCTTCAAAGGCCTTACCAACTGGATGGCGACTTGGAAACAAGAACAATGGACCATCGTGGGCCGCCCTCCGTAGGGGAGAGAGCTGTGGAAGAACATCTGGGATGCCTGCCAGCAGTGATAGGTAATTGTCTATCACGTCCCTGCCCACTCATCTAACAGCCCCCTTGGGAATGTTGAGGAAGATGCCCTTGCAAGGGTCCGAAGCTATACCACTGAGACCCAAGAAGCAGCGTAATGGCTCCCAAAAAAAAGCAGACATCATGGTTACCAGACCCTGTGGCACTTAGCCCAGCAGTTCCAGCTGCCTGTCACTTGCCAGCAGTTCATGGACATCACCCATGGGTGTCCATCATGCTCACTCCAGTGCCCATGGCAATTATCTCACTGGATGGGATATTTTGGCGGAGTACAGACCCCAGTAACACGATGGCAAGTGGATTACATCAGTCCCCCTGATGCAGACAACACCATGGGACTACTGCTGGCCTTCCCAGTAGGAAGGCCAAACAGCAGGCCGCTATTTGCTGCTTATTTGGGTGCAGTTTGGGTGCCAGACCAAACTGACAGTGACCGAGGAACTCCATTTATGGGTCACCTCGCACGGACCTGGGTGATGGAACAAATACTGCTTGGACCTTCCATTTACCCTATAACCCCACCATTGGCAGGCCTTATAGAAAGGATGAATGTCATTTTAAAGGAACAAATAAAAGGCAAGAAGGGATCTTTACAACAATGGATTAAGAGGCTGTATTGAGCCTTGACCCTTTTAAATTCAGCGCTGAGGGGCTGAGGCCCCTGCTCCAGTTGAAATGTTAACAGCAGGACTGAAGGTATTGAGAATACAAGTTAAAAGACCAGCTGCCCTGCAGCCCAAGAGGGGAAGTAGCAATAATCTGTTGTTGCCTATGCCTCAAACTATACAAACTGTGGAAAATGAGATCCTTTGGCCATGGTACTCACCTATGCAGCCTCACTGGTTGGAAACCTTAAGCCCATGCAGAATAGGAGTCATCCAAAACATTGTTACAAGACCACAGTTTACATGGAAAATGCCAGTAAAAGTCTTTATTAATAGTCTGGGGTCTCCTATTCCTATGCCCTATGTGTGTCTATGTGAAATGCTCCTATGCCTAAATTAGTTTTTCATGTCACTGTAGAAAACTCAGAGAATGTAGAGGGGGAAAATGTATGGTATTGGAAACCTCCTCATAGGACTCAAGTTTATCTACTAATGGAAATGTTGTATACTGTTAGACCAGCATGATCCACCTCTTATTGTTCCCCATAAACATCTTTCTTTTCCCCTGTAGTGCCCTAACCAGTACCTTTCTACAGTGGGTGTATTAGTCATCAGCCAAAGAGGTCCTGATGCAAAATACCAGAAATCTGTTGGCTTTTATAAAGGGTATTTATTTGGGGCAGAAGCTTACCATGACCAGGCCATAAAGCATAAGTTACTTCCCTTACCAAAGTCTGTTGTCATGTGTTGGCACATCTGCCAAAAGTTCAGGCTTCTGGGGCTCCATTTACTCTGGGCTCAGCTGCTATGCTTTCTCCACAAGGCAAGCTGTAGACTGTCAGGTAAACAGCTCTGTCTCTCTCCCTGGGGCTTCTGAAGTGTCTAAGGTGCCATCTCTATTCTTCTGTGTTCTTCTCCTGTGTATTCACTTCCCAAGCTCCAGCTCAAAACTCAGCATCAAAACTCCAACTGCCGTGTAGTTTTATCTGTGAGTCCCCACCTACCAAGGGGGCAGGGACTCAACATCTTACTGACATGGCCCAATCAAAGCCGCAATCATAATTTAATTACGCCCAGGTACAGACCAGTTTTACAAACATAATCCAATATCTGTGCCAAACTGCCACAGTGGGCTTAGGCAGTAATCCAGGCCCACAATCGGGCCCAATGTTGGGTTTGCACAGACTTACCATCCTCAGGTGTTAATGGCCTTCCTTGGACTGTAACCCCTGCAAATTGGACAGCCTGGAACATCTTGCAGGCATGGTGAATATGACCCATTGACAAGTTTGGAACAAGACCTTCTCATTTAAGACTGATATCCAGCTGCCATCTTTCAATGAGACTCGTAATTGTATTTTTCCCCTTGTAAGGGACCAGGTGAGTAAGCCCAAACCTTTATTAGGATAGGCTGTATATGATGGTTAAGAAGGTTAACAGCTAAGGCTGTCACCCTAGGTCGCCTTGCCCCTGCATGGAATGACAAAAGGGAATCTATGATGTGGGATGGTTACCCCCTGAGTTGTGTAATTTTACTATCAAACTAGAAAATAACAGTGTTTTTCAATGGCAGACCTCTTACCACTGATTTGCTGGGAACTACCTGTCCCCTAAAGAATGACTATGGAATTGTAGGCAAAACAGGTGGCCGTATTTGCACTATAACTGGACCAGATGATGCATGTAGGTACAGCCATATGTCCCCTCTACCCTATATGATTCATTACCCCATACTCCTAGTAATTGGGAAATAATCAAGGCAAGATATTGAGTAAAGCACAGCCTCTGGTGGTTCTACCCATTGGCCGTTTTTGTGCCAGGTGGTGCTGCAGTTGTCACTGAAAAACATATAATAGCTTTAGCCAATCACACTGCTCAAGCTCTTAATGACTCCAAAGTAGCAATTTCCTTACTAAACAAAGAAACTACCCAACTACAAAAGATAGGTTTACAAAATAAGGTGGCTTTAGATATTTTTACTGTGGCACAAGGTGGGACCTGTGCCCTCATTAACGTTCAGTGTTGTGTATATATTCCTCATCACTCCCATAATATTTCACAAGCTCTGAATCATAAGCAAGAGCACATGCAGCACATTGATAAATTAGCTATTGACCCCCTGTCTGATTGATTTAATTCCCTTTTTTGGTCTGATGACATGTTTTTGTAGGTCTACTAGCTTTTGGTGGAGGACTCCTATTATTCTGTTGGTTTTTATATTGTTGCTGTGGGATGTGGCTGCAATGCTTGTCCTATGGTCAGTGTAGGCTGCTTCTTGGGGATGGATTGTGGGGACCCAGAGCCCAGGCTTCCTATAAGCCTACAACACATAGCTGCCTCTTTGACCTAGATACAAGTTGAAGGTTAACAACCCTCCCTGGGGGGAAAGAATGTATAGATGGTATCATAAACCATAATCTCCTCAGTGCAGTAAAACTTCATTCCTGCGTACACAGTGATAACATCACCAGACCCCATATGTGCACGTCATGGGACTCTAGCAGAAACTCTGTTCTCATGCCTTATGTAATGTCTTTGTTCTGAAACCCTTATATCACCCCTCATTTTCCCGCCTCTTTGCAGAGTGCTACTTTTATTCTCTGGACTGCCACCACTGGAGACTCTCTCCTGTTCATAAGTCCAAATAAAGCTTATGTCTGACTCAGTGCCAGGTGTGTTCTTTAGTCTTGCAGCTAGTCCAATCCATGCCCTTCAGGAGTTGGGTTGGAACAATAGTATTATTCAAAACCTCTACTAGCCTTTCATAATATTTCAAAGCATTTTCTTCTCTTATATAGAATTCTGTATTTTGCTTTAATAATTATATTATAAATATGTTGAGGTTGCTAAAAATTCTTTTAGATTCTCTGCTTTGTTCCACTAGGGTATTAAATGCTGTTATATATTTCTTATTAAAAATGGTTCGTATTTCTTTGCCATTTTTTAGGAAATATCCCTAGAAAATAAATTTCTTCATCAATGCTTAGGAACTTGTAAAGACTCAACACATACTATAAAATTACTGAACCAATTTGTACTCCTACCAGAAAAGTTTTGCAAACATTCCCTTGTAGTATTGAACTCATTTAATTTAAATCTTGGCTATTTGATATATAAAAATCAAACTCATTTTTCTTTGCATGTTTTTTAAAAAATTTATGTACATTTTTACTTATTTACTGCCTTTTAAAATTTCTTCTTTGTTAAATGTCCATGTTCTTTACCTATTTTTCCATTGAGGATTAAGGAGGCTTTCTCCCAATGTTTTATAAATTAGATATTGTAAACATTAAGGATAGTTACTATTTTTATATATCTTACAAACTTTTGATCAATTGTGTTCATCAGCTATGGTAGAAATAATGCTGTATACTAAACATTCCCAATACTCAGGGACTTACAACAAGCCTTTATTTCCTGTGTTCAGTTCTGGAGGTAAGCTGTGTCTTTGCTGGGCTTAGTTGGGATTGTATGAAATTGTTCTAAGTTGCAATATGGACTCAGGTCTGCTCCACTTGTCTCTGCATTCTCCTTGGACCGATGGTTAACCAGGACTTCCCATGGGGAATGGCAGGAATGCGAAAGATGAAGCCACACCATGAAAGGACATTTAAAGGCCTTAACTCTTTGCCATTTTCCCTATGCACATGCAGTCAGCTGTTGCTGTAATCATTGTTGCATACCAAACAACAGCGCTTACTTATTTATTACATATAGAACTTTTGGTAAGCTATAGATATGCTCATGTCACTTTTTGCTAACATTCTAGTTACAGAATCAAATCATAATGCAAGCTCAACATCAATGGGGCAAGGAAATATACTCTATTATAGTGGGAAGTACTGCAAAGTCACATGGAAAGAGTGTGGATATTTAATTCCATAATGAGATGGGAGTGAAAAATTGGGAGGATCCAATCTGCCACATCAGGTGTTTTAGTTGCTTAGCTGTTAAACAAATACAACACAATGGCTTAAACAACAGGAATTTATTGGCTCACAGTTTTGGGACTAATAGTCCAAAATCAAGTCATCAGCAAAGCAAAGCAGCTTACTCCCTGAACACTGTGGCACTCTGGGGCTGACTGTTGGCAATCTTTGGGGTTCCTTGGCTTTTCCATCACATGGCCATGCACATGGTAGCATCTTCTTTCTCTTCTGAGTTCCGTTGACTTCTAGTCTCTGTCTGCTCCCCACGGCCTCCCTCTCTGTAGCCAACTCTATAAGGTCTCCAGTAATAAGATTAAGACCCATCCTAATTCAGCTGGGCCACACCTTAACTGTAGTAACCTCATCAAAATGTCCTATTTATAATGGGTTTATACCCACAGGAATGGATTAAGAATAAGAACATGCTTTTCTGAAATACATAACTCCAAGCCACCATAGGGGGTTTTTCAATTTGCTGTGGGGTTGTGAATTTTCAATGTCAACATTTGAATGACATCAATCTAATATCTTTTCTTTTGTGATTTCATCCATCATGTTCACACATTGATATTATAAAATGTGTTTTTCTCTAATATTCTAAAAAAAAAGGATTAGAGGTTTAGTTTTTCTTTAAAAGAATATTTATTAAGTGGAGAGGCCACATAAAAATTTCCAAATTTTTGGCTATTTTTATTAATTTATAGTGTTAATATGTCTAGTCAAAGTGTATGGCATATATAATTTGTGCTTTGTGGAAATTCTTCTTAATATATTATTTGCCGAGTATTATATAAAAATTTTGCAACTGTCTTGTTTATATTTGAAAAAATAAGTAATTCCTACAGTATAAAAAATTTCACCCATGCTTATCTCTTTCAGTTTCTAAACAGTATTACTTAAAGCCTCTATTCTTATTTATTTTCACTCTCTTGAAATTCTCCAGCAACTGTTTTATTTCTATCAATGTTTCCTTGTAATCCTGTGTCTTAGTTTGCCACAGGGTTACCAAAGCAAAGTACCAGAAATGAGTTTGCTTTTATAAAGGGGATTTATTTGGGGGTAAAAGCTTACAGTTCTAAGGCCATGTAATGTCCAAATCAAGGCACTAACAGATGTTTTCTCACCAAAGTCAGTTTCTGGTGATCCCGGTGTCCTGCCATATGGCAATTACGCATATGGCAGGGCTCGTTACTCAGCCTTGAGCTGCTCCAAAGGCCCAGCCTCTTTATGTGTCTCTGTGCTCTGCTGATTCCAGACTCAGGGACCTCTTGAGCTCAGCTGTAGGTGAGCCTCTCTTTCTCTACTTTCTCCTTTTTCTCACACAGCAGAATCAAAAATGGTAGCTTCCTTTCTCTGTGTCTCTATCTTGGCCTCTGTTTATATAAAGCTGCAGTAAGAGGGCAGAGACCAAACTTGAATCACTCCTCACTGACATAGTCCAATCAAAAGGACCCCACACTCACAGGAATGGATTAGTTCAAGAACATAATCTTTTTCTTTTGGGCATTCATAAAGAAAACTTCAAACTGTCACATCCTGATATATTTTGATTTCTATATTTGAGGCTGTATTTACACCAATGATTTCTAACTGTCATATCTTCCTTTTGATTCCTTCTGTTAATCACTATAAATAATCCACATTGAGCCACTTAATGAATTTTGCTTTGTCTTTTACTTTGAAATTAATGCTCCTTCCCCTGGTTTCGTTTTATTGCTCTTGCCTGCTTGTACCCAACACTGCAGATTACTTTTTGCAGTGCCCATTCAACCTCTTTCTAGCATGCCTTCCTGTACTGCAGAGCCTGGAGAGTTAAGAGCTCAATTTTCCAGACTCCCTTGCAGCTAGGACTCTGGATGTACCTAGTGTTGCTAAGTGGACTCACTTTTGTTAGACTTGGAAAATGCAAATAAGTCACATGTGACTGGCTGTGTGGGAAATTGGTTCTTCTGACTTGCATGGTGAGGAAGTTTTATTCTTCTGGTTAGGCATGAAGATGATCTGCAGCAACTTATGTACAACCAGTGTGGGGTAGCAGCACTCTGTGAGGTTGCTACTGGAAGAGTCTCCTAGTATGGTGTAGCAGTTTGAAATTGTTTATGAATTCCAAAAATAGATATTGGATTATGTTTGTAAACTGGTCTGTTCCTCTGGGCGTATTAGATTATATTGGATCCAGAGGTTTCACTTTTATTTGATTAAATAATAATTAAGGCTTTAATTGGGCCATGTCAGTAGGACATTTATTCCCTGCCCCCTTGGTGGGCAGGGACTCACAGAGAAACCATACCACAGAGAACAGAGGTTGGAGTTTATTGCTAGAGCCCTGGGAAGTAAATACACAGAGAAGCAGATATGTGAGGAAAGAGAGAAGGCTCCATTACAAATGGCAGAGGCCCTGGGAAGAGAGACGAGCCATTAGCCTGATAGTTTACAGCTGGCCTTGTAGAGAGAGCAGAGCAGGTGAGCCCAGAGAGAAACAAGCCCCAGGAAAGAGATGAGACTTATCCCAGCCTACAGCTGATATTGGAAGAAGCTGGAACCACGGAGCCTTAAGAGGAAGAGGAAGGCTGGACCCTTGTAGACGTCAGCAGCCATCTTGCTCCAACACGAGGCAACAGACTTTGGTGAGGGAAGTAACTTACACTTTATGGCCTGGTAACTGTAAGCCTCTACCCCAAATAAATACCCTTTATAGAAGCCAACAGATTTCTGGTATTTTATATCAGTACCCCTTTGGGTGACTAATACATATGGTTTACATGCTGTTTGCATCTGAAGAAAAGGTTGATGGGTATGATATTAATGAGTCAAAACATGCTTTCTCCAGTTCTCTGTAGATGGTGGTCCATCATTCTTGACATTCAGGATTGCCAAAGAGAAAGATGAGCCAGACTGCTTTTTATCCCTTTGTAAGTGAGTCATGTATTTCAGGGTGATTGCATAACTGGATGTTCAACAGATTGTTTTTATTTTAAATAGTGTTTCTATAGGATTGTGAGAAAGGGTAATGCATGCTAGGCAGCCACTGCTACAATCTGGAATTCTAATATTTATTTTTTAAGGAAATTTCATTTTCCACAAAATCCACATAGTTTTATCTCTGTGTGTGGGAAAAGTATTAGACTTAGAAAATTCATTTTGGATCATGAAATTCTTTGTATATTACCACACAACGTCCATATAATTCTTCTTGCACTCCTTCATGATCCTAAAGACTTTTTATCCCTATATTTTGTTAAAAGAGATTGGTATGTTTTTTGTATTCCAGATGCATAATAGGTTTTTATCAAGGACACAAAGGAAAATGTTAAGACTTTTTACCGCAGGTAAAATAAATTATTTTATGAACTAGAATTTTTGCCCAAATAGTACTTTTCTGTGAAATACTTTTTTACTCTACACTAGAGCCAAGCTACACCAATAGGTAAATGAACACTTTTTTTCTTTTTTCTTCCTTCAGTGAAGTGTTTAGTGCATTATTCATTGATATTATAGGAAGTAGAAACCTGCCTACCCTGCAGGTTACATACTAAGTAACCTACTAAGGTTCTGGAGAGGACAAAATGCAGAGTTAAAATCTTCAGCCTCCCCTTGTTTCAACCCCTGGTCTTTATATATGTCCCCAATTGGGTTACTACCATCAAACATTTTCATTCTTCAAATTCAACACTTTGTTACGGGGCATCTACAGGCTGCCAGGCTCTATGCCAGGACCCAGGGCCAGAATGCTGAATCAGAGATGCAGTCCCTTTCCCACCTGGAGCTTTCATTCTATACAAAATTAAAATTGACTAAGGGAATCACTTTGATGATGTAGCTGGAGGAGAGCCCACTAAGGATGTGACACTTATGCTGACATCAGTCAGACAGGCTAAAGTCAGTGGGCTCTGTAATTGTTCCCTTTCACCACAGTTAGAAATTGTACTGGTTGAATGGCAAGATTTACAGTCATGGCCAGATGTCCCCACAGTAAGTAATGATGCTTATGGAGAGAAACTGACTTCATAAAGATCCTTGGTAGGAAAAGATGAGTGGCAATGGATGGACAAGGACTGGAAAAAATAGGGTTATTTAAAGCACTAAGAAAGCCCTGTTTCCTATCATTCTGCTACAGACACTAATCTTGAAAAAGTTTTACCTTGATGGGGCCTTGGGGCTGAATGACTCTTAGGTCATTTTCAAGCCTAAAACTCTGTAAAATGAAAAGAAGTGGTACACAGACCAGAGAAAATAATGAGTAATAGCCCTCAACATTTTACAGTTTACATGGTACACTGTGGATTATATGGTTTTTTGTTCTAAAACAGCAGATTTATTCCCATTTAATCTCTTTCATTCATATGGATCATTTGAACTTTTTAATAATCTTGTGGGATCAGTATCATTATCTACAAATTATTGATAAGAAAATTAAGGCTCAATGAATTGAGTGACCTAACAAAATTATGATTTGGGTGTAGCAGAATCAAAACTTGAACCCATATCCTTTGATTCAATTTGTGCTACTCATTATTATATAGTCACTTGTTCTTACTGACTATATGAGATGAACTAGTTCATATTTCACCTTTGGGCCCTTGGTTTGCTTGATGGTAAACTAAACAAGCAAATGAACCAAATCCATGAAATATCCATTATTCATTGCCTGATAAAGGAAAGGCGTTCAAACATTTTATGGAGACCTATGCTTTCCCAGGAACTAAATTAAAGAACAGATGGGTCCTTTTCTAAGGGACACCAAATGACATAATAGTACCTTTAAAGTACATATTTACAAAAATGCATAAAAACTGACAAAATGCATCTTCTGGCTTTGTCATTTTCATAGGCTTGAAACACATTTTTACTCAGTAAAAGTGTCTGTTGAGGAGTCTAACACGATCCACATATTTTGCCCTGAGTGATTGCTCAGAATGCAAGGATGGCATTTGGACCATCTGGATAAACAACTTCAAATATCAGATATATAATGTGAGCAAGTTGCAGGTCTAGGTCAATCAAATCATGGTCAAATTTTCCAGCAAATATTTATCATCTTTGTGGCTACTGAAAGTGAGAATATTCTAGGCTTTAAACATCAGAGGTGGTGGAAGAGAATTTGCACTGCTCTGAAGATATAAGTCCTGGTCATGTATTTTTACTAATCCACATCAGCAACCATTTTAGCACCTGATAATGTGTAAACCAGCTGAAATGAAAGTCACAAAGCAAAACATTGCATTTAGATCTCGGTTCATGGCAAAACTACTCCTTTCATTTGGTGCCTAAAGTAAAAACTGAAAGTAAAATTTGTCATTTTCTCTCACAAAAAAGCAGACATCTTAACTAGTCTTTTAGGATGCCACAAGGAAAATCCTCTTTGAAAAGGTACATTAGCTTTTGTCAGTCTTAACATTTCTACTTCAAATTAAGAGTTTTGCATAGGGCAATCTTACTCTTACGTTGAAATGTTTTCTAAACATTAAGTGTTATTATAATGATTTGACATTTTTTTAGCAATATGTTTAACATTTTATACAACTGAGAGATTTTTTTTTAAAGTCAATTCACATAAGTTATGTCACTAATAACATTTTCCAGCATTTAACTTGTCTGGAGAATATCCATTCCAACATACTTTGTCAACTGAAATAATAAATAAAACTTACCCCATTGTAGTGATGCTATACTAACTAAATATTTTGACTCTTATTTGTTTATACTGCATTAAGTTTACTCTCTTACAGTTTGTGCTACGTTCTCCCTCAAATGAGTCAACATGCCTGGATCATTTTACTGTCTTTTTATTCTCAAATTTCCAACTTCCTGCATTAAAGTTACATTCTTTTAAAATTCTGAAATAGATGTGTCTCTTTTAGATATATCCTCTTGTGTACAAAGGTGAGACAGGTTTTGCCTTGTCCTTGATTTACACAAGACACTAGTTGCAGGTTCAACAGCACCATCTATTGGAACTTCCTTATATGGTTTTAGAACTTAATAATATACTATTCCTACATACAAAATTGAATTGTATTATATTTCCTACATATAACATTGTATTTCCTCCAAATAACAGAGAGAAGAAATTAATGGAATGTAAATGGGCAAAAAAATAGAGAAGATAAACAAAGCTAAAAGCTTTTTGTTGCTATTGTTGAAGTGTTTAATAAAATAAATATCTGGCAAAACTGATCAGTAAAAATGAAAGAAAATACAAATTGCAAAGAGCAAGAATGAAAGAGTAGATAGCACTACATTCCTAGAGATATTAATAGTAAAATGGAGGAATATTTAAAAATGTAATATCAATACATTTGATCAATAGATGAAATAATTAAATTATTTGAAACACAACTTACAAAAACTGACACATGAAGAAATAGAAAATTAGAATAGCTCTATATCTATCGAAGTAATCAAATCTGTAATGAAAATCCTTCTTACAAAGTAAACTATAGGCCCAGATGGTTTTATATGTGAGTTTTAGCAAACATTTAAGAAAGAAATATCAACCTTATAGCAACTCTTTCAAAAAATATATAGAAACAGGGAAGACTTGCAACTCATTTTATGGGGATACATAACCTTATCCTAAAACCTAACAGAAATGTTAAAAGAAAAGGAACAAAGAGACCAATATCTCTCACAAACTTAGAATCAGTAAACAATACACAGTAAAATGAACACAGCATTATATCATAAAGAAAATATGCCATGACCAATTGGAGTTTATCCAAAGAATGTAAGGTTGTTTCATTATTCTAAATCAATCAATATAATTTTCTATGTTAATAGATAAAAGGTAGAAAATCGTCCAATAATCTCAAAAGAAGTAATTGACAAAATTCAATATCCATTCATAGTAAAAATTATGAGCAAAGTAGGAGTAGAAGGGAAGTTCCACAATCTAATAAAGTATACCTATGGATAACCTACAGCTTACACTGCAATTAATGGTGAAGTACTGAAATTTTTCTTCCTAAAATTAGGAATAAAACAAGGAAATTGAACATTTTAGTAGAGATCCCAGCCAGGGCAATATGATAAAAAACAAAACAATAAAAAAACAGCATATAAATGGGAAAAGAAAAATTAAAACTGTCTTTATTCACAGACTATCTGATGATTTATGTGAAAACCCTAAAGGGTCTAAAAAGTAACTATTAGAAATAAAATTTAACAAGGTCACAGGATTGAAGGTTAATATACAAATATTGGCTGTGTTTCAAGATGCTAGCAACCAATAATTAGAATATTAAAATCTAGAATACCATTTAAAAGAGCACTAAGAAGATTTTCCAAGAGTGTGACATGGAGTGCATAAGCTCCATAGAGATGGCAATTTCCCCAGGTGCAGCAAGCTGTTCCTGTTGCTTCACCCACAGGATCATATGGAGTTTCAGAGGCAAGTAGTGCAATCTTCTAACATGCACCCAGGAAGGAAAACTTACTCTTGGAATATTCTAGGTGGGTCATATACTTGAATGTCTTTTCAAACTTCAGGTATATCCTTATTTCTCCCTGATTTTCACCATTACAAGATTGAGAGTGCCCAGAAGTAAAAAGACCAGAAACAGCAAAGTCTATGCCTTTGTGGAGTTTGAATTTTGAAGATATTGCCAAGATAATTGCTGAAACAATAAACTCCCTTTTTGGCAAAAGAATCTTGAAGTGTCTTAGGCCATCTTAAAAAGTACATAAAAAACTTTTCAAAGACTGGGATATTCGAGTTTCAAAAATGTCATATGCCATCAGCAAAATGGTATAATAAGAAATGGACATTTAAGAATGGTGAAGCATTTTAAAACAAAGAAAATTTTCTCAGGAAGAAAATAGCTGAAATAGGAACAGGTTGTGATTTACCTTCATTGTTTTTATGGAAAAAGAAAAAAAAAAAAGAAATGCTTCATGCACTGATCTTAAAACTCTATGAATAGCCAGGTTTTACATAAGAAGAAAAAAGAGGTTTTAAGCACACTAACACTCCTAAGAAGTCTGCAGTTGGCCAGTGCCACACACTGGTTGTACACCAACATTTTTAGAAAAGTGAAAATCTTACTTTTCTAAAAATTTTCACTGGCTAAAATGAATGGTGATGATTAAAATGATGAAATGGTTTTCAAACAGCCCATATCTGATGTAAAAGAAGAAATACAAGAGAATCAAACACACATTCAGAGAAACACAAGATGAAGGAAAAAACATCAATACATATTGATGTGTATTTTTAATATATTATGTATTATGTTTCTTCTGAAAATGTGGTGGCTTTATTATCAGGACTGCATCTTTAAATTTTACCAGGTGACATGAACTGCAACAATTGGCAAGAGTTTTGGAGTAGACATATATTCTGGTTTGCATAAATAAGGGAAGCAAAAAGTAATTTTACTTGCCCGCTCTTGCTGAATTACAAAGACACATACCAACTCACAGTGGCTGGGCTCTCACTACCTCTTTGTCCTGTTGTTCTCTGTTAGTTTCTTTTGTATTTTTCATGGCTGTCCTTAGTTACTCTGTCTAGATAGAAGGGTCATACTTTTAACTGCTAATCCTGCTTGACATCTACATGCCATGTGTTAGACCTAATTAAGCATAGCACATCTAACCAATAAGGATACTTAAGAGTTCAACATTAAATGGTTAAAATTGGAAAGCTAAATTAAACTGGAGAGTGAAAAGAAAGTCCAAGTATTAATACAGATTCATTTATATGTATATAATTCATTTTTACCAGTAATGTCAAATTCCTTTTTTGATGAGCTAGCATAATATAACTATCATTTTGCAATAATCACACCAGCGTGACATTACATTCTAAGACTCAAACAGTGTATAAAAAAAACAACTTTTTCATAGTTTATTTGAACAAGTGGGACTTAGAAATCTAGAAATAAAATATAAGTTTCTGTCTTCTCACCAGTCTCAGTCTCCAGGCTGTTATGACAAATACCACACAATGGTTGCCTTAACAATGGGAATTTATTGGCTCATGGCCTCAGAGGCTAGAAGGTGTGCTTTCCGTCAGGGCTGGTAGCATTCTGGCTGGCTGGAAATCCTTGGGTTCCTTGGCATTCCTGTCACATGGTGATGTCTTCGCCTTTCTCTTCTGGGTTCTGTTGACTTCCTGCTTCCTACTCCTGCTTGTGACTTTTCCCTGTGGCTTTCTTTGTAAGGCCTCTAGCAATAGGTCTAAGACCCATCCTGATTTAGTTGACCACAGCTTAACTGCAAATAACATCTTAAAAAGTTCCTATTTACAATGGATTCACAACCACAAGAATAGATTAAGGTTAAGAACATTTTTTTTCTGGAGTACATAAATCAACCTACCACATCAGCTTAGAAAATCAGCATCAAAATGTAATACACAGAAATAACTTTAACAAGAAATGCATAATCTCTTTACTGAAAACTATAAAACTGCTGGGAGAAATTAAAGAAGACAGATGAATGGAGAGAAAAATCCTTGTTCATGGATTGGAAGATTTAATATTAAGATGTCTGTTCTCCCCAAATAGATCTATAGTTTCAATGAATTGTTTCTTATAAATTGACATACAGATTCTAAAATTTATATGGAAATACAAAGGAACTGGACTAGCAAAAACTATCTTGAAAGAGAATAACACAGCTGCAGGACTTATGCCCTCTGATTTCAAGACTTACCATAAAGCTACTACAATTAAGACAATAGATTTGGCAAGATTATAGACAAATAGATGAATGGAACAAAATAGAGAGTCCAGAAATAGACCCAAACATATAGGGTGAAATGATTTTCAAGAGAATTATTAAACCTACTATGTGGGGAAAGAAATTCTTTTTGACAAATAATAATGAAATAATTAGGTAAATATATGGAAAAACAAGATCAAGCCCTGCCTTATACCATCCTCAATAATTAATTAACTATAGCCCTAAATTTTAAAGTAAAACCATAAAACCTCTCAGAGAATATTTCATGATCTTGGGTTAGGGAAAGATTTCTTAGGACACAAAAAGTATGAATCATAAAAGAAAAATATGGATAAACTGAATTTCATCAAAATTTACAACTTCTATTCTTCAAAAAACACTAAGATAAGGAAAATGCAAGTCACATTCTAGGAGAAAATATTTGATCTCTATCTATCTATCTATCTATCTATCTATCTTTCTATCATCTATCTATCATGTATCTGTCTGTTCCATCCATCCATCCATCCATCCAACCATCCAACCAGAATTTAAAAAGAACTCCTAAAATTCACTGATAAGAAGTCAAATACGGTATAGAAAATAGAATCCAAACCCAATATAGATTCTAAAGTGCTTGATTGGTAAGTAATTGCCACAATTTTATGTGTTTATGAAAGTGATGAAATGCTAGATGGGCAAGGAGCCAGCTGAGAGACAAGAAAGCTGCTGTAGCTATTTGAATGCCCTGAAGTTATAGGTCTTTTTCTTCAATTATTTTTAAAGTGTGAATGATGTCCCCAAGGGTGTTAAGAGTATTACAGAAAAATATTTAGAAAATGAAACACAATCCCTTCAAGTAAAATTCCAAAGTAGCCACGAACAAAGCAGTAGAAAGAGCTTTGAATGGAAAGCCATAGTGGCTGTGTTCTGAGACCAGGCATGCTACTATCATACTTCACTCTGTAAATTGACCAAAACAAAGCTTCTCTGGGCCTCACTTTCTTTTTGTGAAACATGGAAGGTGGACAACAAAATCCCTATTATTCCTTCCAAATCTAAAATCCTAAGATTTATTCATCTATCCATTTATTTCATTTATTTATTAAACATTTGTTATCTACTATCTGTCTGCACTAAGCACCATTGACACACAGGTAAATAAGAAAAACTCCAAACTTATTGAATTCAATCCAGTTGAAGAGACTCATACAAACAATGAAAGACATTTATGAAATGCTAAAGAAATTCAGATCCAAGCATTGCCCAAGCAGACGTTTGAAGGGCATTGTAGATACAGAAGCAAATATCAATGGAACAAATAGTCCCGTGTGGAAGCTCTGCGGTATGTGCTATATGTGGGTTAGGAGGAAGGTGAACGGAAGGAGAGAATGGGATAGAAGTTGGCAGGCTGTGCCAACAAGCTTGGGCTTTATAAAGTTTTTTGAGAGCCACCAATATTTCTTGTGTCTCTTTTTTTAAAACAAACTTCTGTTTTAGATTTTTTTCTTTTCTAGGAATAGACTGGGTTGGTGATAAATTATTTGTAGTATTTTTTTAACCAATATATTTTCCAATGTTATTATTCCTCTTACTTTAATGAATCTACCTCATTTCAAGATATTTCTATCATGGAAATCATTTTTTTTTCTATTCTTTTAAATCTGTGTAGTTTTTCTCAAACAACAATGACACATCGTTAGAAATACAAAGTTTTCTATGCAGTGTGGCTAAAGGGTATTAACGAAAGTGACCTTGTCTAACTAAAAGAAAAGATAAATACAGTCTTCCCTGCTGAAAGTAGCCATCATTCCTATTTCTTTCCCCCTTTTTAAATGCAAGACAATATGAGTTTGAGTAAGATAGAAAGTAAATTTAAAATAATATTATGAAAAGGAATGAACATGTGGCTGGATCTGTGATGATTTTCATACAATTAAACCTATTCTTTTATTCCCACTTACATTGGCAAACTCACAGTAAAATAAACTGGCAGAAAATTCAGCAGTATGACATTTTGGAGCACCAACATAATAAATACAATCTGGCTGAATATTCAAACAGGCCAATTAAATTCATTCTGTTTTGATTCATAGCTGAACCACTTGAACTATATTTCACAATATACAGTACATTTACAAATATTCCTTTTAAGGGCTTTCTTTGTATTTTAGGACAATGTTGTGGATAAACACTGATTTAGGTATGTATTTTGAGGTATTTTATTAGCACACATTTTCAACGTTCTCATCTCACAATCTTACAAAGTCTTCATAGTAGCCAATGACCAAATATGCAGTCTGTGTACTGATGAGCATTTGTTCAGAGAATCAGACACTATGCTAGGTATTTAAATCAAGAAGTGGTATAATGCAGAGAATTATAGGTGTACACAACTAGTGTAAGGTAAGAGGAGCTACAAATAGTATTAAACAATCAGAAAGTAGAAGGATCCCAATAAACCTCCACCAATGACCTAAGCTGCTTCAATACTGCAGGAGGACACCTGAAAGCCATGGACAAAACCCCATATCTGCCATCTGCAGATGCCCAGCTGCTCCTGGCTTTTCTATCTCTTCCACCCTCCAATTCTCCCACAAGTGCCTTTCATTGGCACAACTTAGACCAAATCCCTATCGGCCAGTAAATCTGGTCAGTGCAGCATCCAAACTGTCAGGCCCCATGTTACAAGATAGAGTTTAAAGGAGCAGGGCTCTTACTGCCTATCAAGACACAATATCTAGTTTAATTCAGCATACACGTATATTTAAATTTCCAGACAACAAGGTTATACTTCTGACTCATCTGTGATAACTAGTCCTCAATCTGATGAAGACGTGCTCACATTCTCCCTCAAAAGACAAGTCACAAATACTCAAAAAATTACAATATTAGGGAGCGGATGTAGCTCAGTGATTGAAAGCTTGCTTCCCATGTGTGAGGTCCTGGGTTCAATCCCCAGTATATCCTAAAAATAAAAAAAAATAAAAAATTACTCTATTCATCTCTGGTGTTCATTATTTTTCTAGCTCAGTCACAATCCCTATTCAATATCCCATAATTTACAGACTGAGTTATAAGTTTAACCACACGACACTCCTCATGTAAATTAGTAGGATAAGTGGAAGAGAGTTGAAGAATTGGGCTAATCTATACATAATGTAGCACAGAAAACATATACATAGCTGCTATTAGTCCTCCTTTCTGCAACTGATCATGAAGATGCAATTGGTTTAGAACCTACTTATGCTAGTCTCCATTCCATTTGCATGTTGTGTCTGGTTTCTTTCACTCAGCATAATGCTGTTGGGTTTTTGTTTGTTTGTTTTAGGAAGCATAACTTTTGAGAGTAGTTTATTAAGTGAGATGATTGAGAAGAGTCATGCCCACTTCCACTTCCCGTTTCTCAAACCTATGATTTCTTACTATGGGAAGGAAAGCACCATATCATGCTTACAGGCTTTGGCATTTGGTTTAGTTTCTGCAAGGTATTATCTCCCAGCCAGCACAAAACTGAGTCTTCCATTGGCTCTTCCATTTTCTTATCAGGCCAGCTTTCATTGCTGTGAAATTAATCCCTTAGTCGTGGGTGGCAAATTCACTATAACCATGATAGTGAATAAGTGTCATTTAACATATGGATGATAGGGTAGGGAGAAATACTGAGAGCAGAGCAGGCTTATTCATATCAAGAAGAAATATCTATTCCAGTGAGGACACATTATTACCTTTTCCATGATAAAAGAGTTCCAATATACTCAACGTAAAATTGGAATGTTGGCTGGTTGCTCTGGAAAATGGTGTCATTGCAGGGGCTCCAGGTTGGTCTCTGCTGCTTGCACATTAGACACTCTGAAATGGCAGTAGCCAGATCATCATTGGTTAAAAGAAGCCCATGCTTCCTAGTCCAATCATAACATCCATCATACTGCTGTGGTCATTCAGTTCTTGAGCCCATAGAGCAAACACTGAAGTGGCTGATGAAAGATGCTTATTGACATCCACAGTGAGTGACCTTTAGTTAGCATCCACAGAGAAAACAAATATTTTCATATTCTCTGTGCATTCTGCAAACTCCATCCTTTTTAGCTTCCTGTCACCTATCCTCTAGGGTAATTACTTCTAAAACCTTGACTATCTGGCCAAATTGTTAGCTACTGCCCATGAATTAATATACATCTTCATCTCTGGCCACTCTCCTCCCATGCAAAGTGAAAAGTCTAGATGCTTCAAGTTCTCTCCACCGAGAAGATCTCTCTTCCTCACTGCCCTTCGGGCATCCCCTGTGGGGGCTAGGAAGCTGCACAAGTCCAGATGTGGATGGTACCAGCATATCATGTGGAAGCAACAAGAGCAATTGTTTTCTTCCTCAGTCACCTGGTCAGAGAAAACTCCCCACAGGGACATAGTATGAGTTAGGGAGAGGTACCAATATGGTAGTAATAGGTTTCATGAGAGTCTGAGTCACTTGCACATTAAATCTTTCTGTGTCTTCAGAACCTGCTTTAAGCATATCTTACGTGTACACCATTTCCACTTGAAGAAAAGTGTTTCCAGGTCTCCTTATTATCATGACCAGATACACCCATTTCATGGTCACATGATCACTTGGTGCCTCTCCATCTAGTCATTACCAGGATCCAGTAGTAAACCAGGAGCTGTTTCTGAAAAGAACAAAATTATGTTTAGAAAGTTTTATGGCTTTTTTTCTAAAACCCCAGAGGCTTGCACAGTGAATCTCTTACAGGAACTTCCAAGTGATTCTGTATAACATTCCTACCTGTGTCATAGACAAGTCAAGTCCCATTGGGTCTATGGGTCACAAGGTGCAGTTGGCAGAGTGACTTGCTCTGAAGCCTGGACAAGCTGGCAGCCTTAAAGAATTCTTAGTAAATGAGTCAGATAGCACACTCAAGTATAACACAGGATGTCTCCAAATTTGAGGAAGCTTCCAAGCATTTTACTTCTTTCTTAGAAATAGTGAGTACAAGAGGTGATAACTTATTTTTCACATTGAAGGAGATATCTCATCAAGCTCTAGAACACTAGAAAATTCACTGAGATGTCAGGCCACTGATTTTTAATGGGGTTATACTTCATCATCTGTTATAAATGTGTCTCAGCAAAACATTTGGGGAAATTTCTATATTCTTTTCACCAGATCTTATCAGCATATCACCAGTATAGTAGACCATCTTCATGTCCTGTTGGATAGTAAGAAAATCAAGGTCTTGTGGATTAAATTGTGGCAGATAGCTAGAAAATTGACAAAACTCTGTGATAAACCAGTTAAGCTGTAATGCTGTTTCTGAAAGTGAAAGCCTGTTGCTTCTAGTGTTCTTTATTACTTAGTATATATAAAAAGGCATTTTCTAGATCAATAGCTGAATATCAAGTGCCAGAGGTTGTTGCAATTAGAGTGAATATTTGCATAAGTTTACATTATTCCACTCATTCTCCTAGATCCATCTAGCTTTACTTTGGGCTAATTAGACGAATTAAATGAGGGATGGAATAGAACTCAAATCCTTGGCAAATTTCAATGCTTTGATGGTGATGTTAATCTCATCACTTTCCCCGAGGGTGTGTTATCGATTTTTATTTTGGTGGTCTTTGTAGGGCTTCCACATATCATTTGCTTCCATGATAACCCTGCTTAACATGTCTAAATCAAATATGCTTTCAGAAACAGGGAAAATGACCACTTTGATTTTACAGATCCACTGGGATCATTATGAGATAGACTTGGGCCAAACTATGTCAGCCTCTTGGGCTAATGGGGACAGAGTGGCATTTCAGTTTTCTAACAACTGGCATCAGTTCAGAGGCACTATACAATAAACCTCTAAATGGCTAGGTAATTCCCTTTGTCCAGTGCACAGCCAACATTACCATGTCAAACAGCCAAGCATCTTGTTGGGAAGACTAGAATGCAACTTTACCATACATATATGTGTTACATGGTCTTCTCTCAAGGGACCATACCTTCTCTTCAATCAAAACACTCTTGATCTTTAAATTGGTTCAAGTCTTGGAATTGGGTGGGGAGGCGGCATCACTAACCATTGTGTTGAATTAAGACATATTTTTGGATTATATAGCTCAAGTAATACTTTAGCAGGCTGCACATCTTTTTTCAAGCTTTTTCAACCATGATCAATTAGCTGCTGCCAAAAATATCTGCAAATCCAAATCCATTCTCTAGCTCTGCTGTCTATTTCAATAACTGCACCCATCTTGTCCTAGTGCTTAAGTGCTGCCAGTTGGCTTCTGCTATTCCAGGATGCACTTGTTCCTTTTCTTTTTAAATATGGAAGCGTATTTATTTGATGGTATTTCCTACCATCACTGCTGATCTCCAGAGAATAGCCACCACGAAGACTTTAAGGATGTTTTTGCTTTCCTCATCAATCAAGTTTTTCAGTCTTTTTGCAAATAGTGTCCTCTGGATCCTCCTGGGACACATGGTAAGGCACATGACAAATTCATTTCAACATTATCTCTTCAAGCCTTCCATCATTGTGCAAAGGAATTTCTTATATCTCAACTTCATTTAGCATAGGACAACTTTGAGTCTAGGTTTTGATCAACCAACCACTGCACCTCTTAGCTGCTTGAAGTACCATATCAAATCCATAAACTGGTGTGTGCAACAATGTCAGAACATTTGGCCTGTTTCAATGTTAGGTCTTAGTTGCTTAGAATCCATTCCTCACACATGTTCCTCAAGTTTCTCTCAACAGAAAGTAGAAAATATCTTACAGGTATTTTGGTGTGTATGCTATCTCCTGCTGGGGCTGAATTTGAACTTGAATCACTGCCATTTAGGCTCTAATTATGGGCCAGGGGCAAGAACGTATATTGGGAGTGGGCTGTGAGGATCATAAACATCTTCTTGCAAGTCATGGTCTCAGGTGAAGTCATTATGAAATCACCAAGTAAGGGGAAGATTGATTCCTCAGACAGAGGCTGAGTAGTGGCTGCTGTTCCTGGAAAGGAAGGCTCAGTGATATTAGGGGATTAAAATACTCAAAGCCATTGGAATCTATCCAAAAGTTACCATTCCAACTCTTAGGATCTCACACATTCCCAATCTCTAATGTTGACATAAAAGACCTGGTGAGACTGTGAGCTCTGCTAGTATTTTAATTCCATAAACTATAGGATCAAACTCTGTGCCTCGTCTTTGGATACCCTTGTCCTATGGCTATAAGTACTCAGAGACTTTTTAGGGCAGTTATAGAAGCGCTTTGCTGCTCTGACATAAACTTTCCATTATTTCACTCCAAGCTCTCCATTGCAACAAGAAGGAGCTAGTCCTTTCCAAAGTCTGTATAAACATCATTTCTACTCTAAGATTGTATTGGAACAGGCCACTTGATCTTCCAGAGTCTTTCCTTCCTATAGTCACTTAGTTGTAAGCATCTTCAGGTGATAATTTAAGCAACTGTTCTGTCTCTGTATGCTGTGAACTACCAACATCCCATTTTTTCATTGGCAATGAACTCATTACTGCCTTTAAATCTAACCAGTAAGGTAATCAATCCCATATTCCCATATATGAAGTTCTGTATCTGTATCAAATTCTGGTCCAAAATTCAGTATCTGAGAGGTTCAGAGAGGACATTGGAAGCCCCTGTTGATATATAGAGACATCAGATGTTTGCATAGTCATTGAGAAGCCTGGATGAGTGAAAATCAGCAACAGGAAATCAGAGGAACTGGGATCCCAGAAAACAGGCATTGGGTGAACTCAGATGCCTGTAGCACTGCAGTAGGTGATTCTAAAAAGTCACCAAGAAGCCACTGGCAACACCCTGCAATCATCTGCCACTAAAGAATAGCAGCTTCTTCTCTTCTGCCTGCAAAATATCAAATGGAAGAATCTAAATGGGCATCTACTGACACAAGAAGCTTGCAGGCTTTTAGCTCCTGCCACCATCTGCCACTAAAGAATAGCAGCTTCTTCTCTTCTGCCTACAAAACATCAAATGGAAGAATCTAAATGGGAGTCTACTGACACAAGAAGCTTGCAGGCTTTTAGCCCCTGCAATTTGTGGAGGTGTTCAGAAGGCAGGGATGGTGCTGAGTTTGAATAGAATTACCTGGCACAATGGCCATAGTGGGAAAATAAAGTCTCAAGGTCTGGGCTTCTTTTCAGATGTCTCAAACCAAATGTGCTGGCTGAGGCTCTGCAGGCAGAAAAGACAAGCCCATAGCCAGAGTAGGTATCAATCTCTGTGAGGATGAAGGGCCCCATGTAGTTGGCTTGTCACCCAGTGGCTGATTGGTCTCCTTGAGAAATGGTGTCATATCAGAATCTATATGGCAGGTTGGAAATTCAGAGTCAGTAGTAGATCAGCCTTGGTAATTAGGAGCTCATGCTGTTGGACCTATGTGTAGTGTCTCTGCCATCATGGCCACTCCATTGATATTCGCCTCATGCTGGTTCTGGGGTGACTGTTGACAGAGGCTGGCTAACATGTACTCACCTAGGCATTTTGTCCACTTGGTTGTGCAGACTCTTTTCCATGATAGATGCTCTCTACATAAAAATATTCCGTATGTGTCCACTCCCATATGCCCATCTATATGACTCTACCCCAGATCTCCTTGGCTCTGATCATCCACTGTGGAGGAATCTCTATATATTCTTACCTCAGGCCACTTCCCCCAAGTATTATGTTTGCTATTCTGCTCATTGGGAAGATTTTCCCTCCCCACTGTCTTTCAAGGACACCCATGAGTGTGGTTGTATTTTCAGTTTTCACCAAATAAACCAAGCCGATTCATCTCTTAACAAGCTCAGGCTTTTTCCTCCACCTTCAGTTGAGCAAAAGTGTCTCCATATGGCCATAGTGTAAGCTGGGAAAGGGGCACTGGTACAGCTATGGTAGGTGACATGGAGGGGTGAGCTACCTACCCTTGTAGCTTCCTCATGCCCTCTGGTCTTCCATGGCGTCAAATCTCAGATGCACTTTTTCCATCTAACATTGAACTGTTTCTGGGTCCACTAGACTTTATGACTTGGTAAATCTACCAGAACCCAGCTCATAATAGACAACTAGTTCTGGATACATGGTACTTGGTGTCCCATGGTCTTCTGTTCTGCTTCTACTAGGGCCCAATAAGTACACTGGGAGATGTTTTTAGAAAGGTGTATCATTTTCCACTGAATATGGCATGACCTTTTTCCACAATTTAGAAGTTTGAGTTGTGATTCTCTTCCTGGAACTTGGTATAAACTACACATTCTGTATTTTCCCACCACTGTCATCTTCAGTTTCCAAGAGTCTGCTGGATCATATGACCCAAGTGGCAGGATTGCTGGTACCACAGGTTAGACCTGCTATGGGGCCCTTTTCTGTTCTGGGCCCACATCATCCAGCATATGGACTTGATGTTATTCCTTGATGTGGAGTGTGCTGCCTGCAGAACCCAAAGAGACCCTCCAAGCATTGTGCTCAAAGCTTCTTTATAATAGGGGTCCAAGATGAAGCAGTTTGCCTTTTACGTGAAAAGGATGTTCTGTCCTGCCCCTGGTCACCAGATCACTAAAAAGTTTATTGAAGCATCAGGTCCCTTCCCTGAGTCTTTAGAGGTTTTATCTTTCATCCTCTGGGGCATGGACATCTTACCAAGCCCTCCAGTGTGCTAGCCACCTCGTTTTTGTCCTGCCAGATCAACATAACGTTATCGTGTGATGAATCAATGTGATGTTCTATGGGAAGATTGTCTAGATAGTTCAGATCTCTTTGGACTCTATTCTGACGAGGGTAGGAGCTTTACATAGCCCTGCGTAAAACCATAAATAGGTATTGCTGTCCAATCTACATGCATACAAACTGCATCCGCTCTTCCCTCCTGATTAGGAATAGAAAGAATCATATTCCACACGTCAGTGTCCATGTAGCATGGGCTCGAGGTCTTATTACCTGCTCTAGCAATGATGCTGTAGGCAGAGCAGCAGCTGCGTGTTTGACATTGGGGAAGCCTACAGTCCTTCTCCAGCACCTGCCTGGCTTCTGCAGGGGACAGACTGATGAATTCAAAGTGGTATTACAGAGGCCACCACCCCTGCTGATCTCTGCTACCCCCTTCCCCCCACTGACCAGGATGCGATTTTGGTTTTGGTTTTCTATCTTGACTGGGGCTGGAGGAAAGGTAGGTTCAGAGGCTTCCACTTGGCCTTCCCCAATATCACAGCCTTTAGTCCTCATGCCAAGAACCCGGTGAGGGGCTTTACTCCAACTGCCATGCATGTCAATCCCAATAAACACTCAGGGACCTGGGAAATGATTACTTGGTGGGCCAGACCATTACCATGGTGCTTCGGATGTGATGTGAACGTTTTTTGGGTGATGAGGTGCAAGCAGAGATAGCCAGACTGCAGAGAATGCATGAAAGGGCAGCTTTATTACATCAAAGAGCCTGGAGGAGAGGGGAGATTGAGGGTGGCGGAGGGGCCTGGTCTTAGCTAACCTAGACTCCTGCGAGGGTCTGTGGAGAAGGGTGGGCAGGGAAGAGCACATGCAGGTCCTGGGCTCTTGCCTTTATTGTGACCCAGAGAGGAGGAGTAGGATTTTCCTGTGGATACTGGGGATTGGAGGTTTCAAACTCCTATATGAAAAACAGAACAGGCAAGTGTCTCCTGGAGAAGCTGAGAGCAGCTTTTTTTCATCCAAACCCTGTGGGAGTACCTGCCCTGCTAGTAAGTTATCTCGCTCCAAAGAGTAGGGGCCTTTCAGGAGAAGACGGCACAGAGGACTTTGTTGTCCAAATCTCATAGCAGTGCAGGCCTTTCTAACCATGGTTATGTGCAGGGCATGGGTGGCTGGGAAACTTATGACCAGGCCAGGATGAGCCACCAAATATAATTTCTTTCTACCATTGCACACGCATATAATAAGTTCTGCTCTATAACCTACTTTCTTCCATCATCCCTGGCCTGCAGACAAGAGCCACCCCTGAACCTCTGAGTCTTGCTGGTTCTCCCTTCACCAGAGCATTCCAGGGGGCCTCGGTGAATGGTGTAACCCAGGGAACATGACCCTCTGCTGGGTCTTCTGGCCTCACATACTATCTCCACCCTGGGTATCCCCCTCCTTAAGCCTTTTTTTCCCTCCTCTCTTCCTCCATACCAACCCAGGCATCTCTACTTCCTCTTCTCCAGGCTTTTAAGAGATCCCCTGGCAGCTAGTTTATATTCCCCCCCTGGGTCCCTTGCCAAGGTGTTAATTTCTGTGTTCCAGGAAAGTACTCCCCAATACTGTTGCTTTCCTAAGATTCTGTGTGAAGTCCACTCCCTTTTGCTTAAGGAAGAAGGGTAATTAGCAGGTGTTAAAGAGGTATTAAAGGCACATTCGCACCGAATTGGGACTTTCCCTTGGCAAAGAATGACTGAAAGAGAACTGGAAACTATATAATTTCATCACTGTGTTAATCAATGTTATTAAATACTTGTCCTGTGTCACCTAAAATCAACCTCAGCAGGTAGGTGGCTTGCAATGTCAGAAACCCTGGCAAAGGAAATATGCCCTGTGGTGGGACTGGAGGTCGAGATGGAGGGATCCGTTTGTTATAGTTTCTCCACAGCGTTCAAAACCCAAACTCCTTAATTTAGCACATAACATACTTAATGATCTGGTGTCCAACTTTCTAACTAGCCTCAGCTCTCTTCCTGTTCCCATCAATCCTCCCAGGTACTGTACACAAAAGGGTGGAGGAAAGCCCACAGGACCCCCAGACTACATGACGCCGCCATTTGCCCGGCTACTCGTCACTCCTCTTGCTCCTGATTCCTGGCTGTGGAGTCTGGGTTCGGATTTCAGTTTTAGAAAACTCTTCCTACACCTGCTTTTGTGATTGACTCCTGGCTCTTGTTTTGTTTTTGAGGTTCCCTAATCTTCAGCTGAGACTTATCCATCCTCAGCCTGAAACCCTACCTCCCATGATTCCTGCTCCCTCCCATTCTCCAGGGGAAGAGGGATATGGACACTAAGTTGGGGGTATAGCACACCAGTAGCTTTAGGATTTCTGCGGTTTCATGCCTCAAGACCCCTATTCTGCTTGTTCTCTCTTCCTGCAACCAGTTCAAGCTCCTTCTCTATTCTCCCTCCAGCCATGAAACCAAGGTTCAGTTCCTCCAAAGGGCAGCCATGCTTTCCAACCCACAAAGCTGACGTCCGTGCTCCTGCCCTCGACTCCCTGGGCTCTGGGCATCCCTCAGTTGTAGGGCTGACTGCCCTGCGCTATAGTTGCAGGTGCCTTTGGCTTGTCTGTCTCTCCGAGTAGTCTGAGAACTCCTTGAGGAAACATACCATCACTTGTGCACACAAACACACACACACATGCACACTCACAGCCTCAGCTCCTACCACAGTGCTAGAAGAGATGCTCAGTGATATTTGTGGGTTGAATATATTTCACTGTATCAAAGTCTCATCAATCATTTATGGGAAATATTGTTTGTCACTTTAGGTTTTCTTCATGAATTAAATGAGGTGACTGTGAAATTAAGTGTGGTTCGCATCACAAGATTTTAAAAATCAAATATTTTGATAGCTCAGCTCCAGAAATGTGAAGAAATTGCTTCATTTACATCATGACTCAATCTGTAGAAAGTAAGATGTCAATGCATACTTATTAGCTGATTGTTTCATAGGGAGGCACATTTTTCATTCATTTAGAATTCAACCTAATCCTAATTTGGCTGTTAGAATTTTACTGAATGATAATATGTTAATAATTTCTGCTAAGTCCTTTAATTTCTAAGCATCAAGGAGAATAATTACTGAGAATTTTAAGAATTGAGTTTTAAAGACCCAATCTCTCTAATGCTATGCATTAAAATTCTGTCGTGATCATAATGATCCCTCCTTTTTTTTTAAAAGGAGGTACCTGGAAATGAACCCTAGACCTCATGCATGGGAAGCAAGTGCTCAACCACTGAGCTATATCTGCCCCCCTCCCTTATATTTTTAATTGACACAATATATGTTTGTAATTGAGCTCTTTAGACAACCAAAAAGCAAAGTCTTTATTTTTCCAGGTAACTCAATACTCAGCATGTCCTATAAGACTCCCTGTCCCCTTCATACTATTTCTTTTATGACAAGAATTTAGTGACTAATGTAGTTCATTCTAGAAGATCTGTAAAAGCAGTGGAGTAAGGAAAGCAGATATTACCTGTGTCATCTTTAAGCACAAAAAGATATTTAGAGATTATACATAATTTCCCAGAATATATTATTATGACATGATATTCTAAAAGCATTCAATTAATTTACAAGTAAATACTTTCAGATGATAAGTAGTGTCATCATTGAGTGGGAGAATAAAATTAACTAATTTGAAAAGATTTTGAGTATGAATACACCATCACCTTTTGATGCCCACTCAAATCCCAGTTTCTCCTTGCAGCTTCTAGGACACCCCGATCTCTCTGTTCTCCAAAACCAGGGTCTTCAAAATGGGGTATTTGCCCCCTTCCAAGCAATACTTTCTAAGGCATTCATAGCCAAAGGAGGGAAGAGAATTAGTTTTCACACTCATCTTAAAATTCTGAAGGGCTGCTCAAGGAGTCACCCCTCATGAGGGCACAAGTTCTCCTGTCTTACCTCCATTCATGATTGCTTTTCTCCCACTTGACTCAAGAAGGTGCTACCTGAAGAAGGAGCCCTGACCAGGCTGTGAAAACTGCTGGAGCACTAAACAAATGGATAACTTAAAATGGTGGCAGAGGATTCTTACAGTGGTAGGTTGGTTTCCAACTTTTATTTGAAAAATTAAATTGAAGGAGGAGCTACATTTAAGAAACGAATGTCACAGTGAGATTTTTGGCATATAAATTAGAAGGCGCTCAAAGAATTGAGAAGCAATACAATAGTAAAACACCTTGTATTACCATTTGCTTATAGGAACTCTTTCTCATAATGTTCATCTTCGTAATTTTTAAAAAGAAGTGCACTGCTTGTTCTAAAGTTTTCCTCTTTCTAAGCAATATATACTTTTCACGCATAGATCTAGGGACTAATTTTTAAAAGGGTTCCTACCCTGCCCTTGAAGAGGCGCTTTTCTAAAAAAATTTTCCTGTTCAAGTTTTAATAATTATTTGTCAAAGTTTGTAATATATTTATCTTGTTTTGATAAATTATAAATTATTAATACTTTTAATAATAGTCATGAAGTAATTTTATTAATTTTAAGAACAGTAACAAGAAGTAA
>JAQZBX010022532.1:0-12418 GCA_029593785.1 Cabassous unicinctus
ATTGAGCCACACCCGCTTCCCTGATACTATATTTTACATAAAGAATAAATCTAAAATTGTGTTCAGTTTTGCCATTTTGTAAGAGGAAGTATTTCATCTGCTGAATCCACTAAATGGGGCATTGCCAGGTGTTCACTCTGAACCATTGAAGATTAAGTAAACTACAGAGTGCACACAATACGACTAATTCTAGAGCCAACGCTGCAGTGTGATAGGTCCCTCTTCTCTGGAAACTCCCCACTCTCCATCTTCAGGAGTGGGTCCCCAGCAGGTATTCAAATACAGAATTCTGTCCCTGGTCATAGTTGCTGGGTGCTGAGATGGATGCCTATCTCAGGTGAGCCAGTTTCACCCATTTCCCTGGGAAAGTAGAACTTGAACTGGGAGTCACAGAGACTGGCAGTTGGGAGTGAAGTCTTACAACAGCAGAAGGCTGGAGCAGGTGTCTCAAACCCAGCTCCTTACAGGGTCAGTGGGGCAAGCGGGCCAGTGTTGTAAAACAATAGTGCAGGGGTGACGGAAGAGTTTTGATAATGGCTGGTGGTGATGGCAGCACAACATTCATACTGGTTGTATACTTGAAGGTGGTTTAGATGATTCATTTTAGGTTGCATATATGTTACCAGAATAAAAATAAAACCCATAGAACTGTACCCTAATGTAAACTATTGGTTATAGTTAATAGTATAATTATAATAATATTGTCTTATCACTTTTAATAAAAGTACCACACAAATGTAAAACATTAATAAGAGGGAAAACTGTGTGTGAAAGGGAGGGTATATGGGAACTCTGTACTTTTTACATGATTTTTCTGTAAACTGTTTTATGCTCTAATTTTTAAAACTGGGAAAAAAACAAGAGTGCAGCTGTGATAATAAATGACAGCTAACACTAGGCCTCAGGGTTTGGGCTTATAGGGAGTGGTGGGGACTGTGTCCAACTGGAGAGATGTGCCCGGTCTAAAGGAGAAGCTTTCTACTCAGCTCAGGCCAATTGCTGCCATGCAGGAAAGGGGCCCAGTGTTGCCAGACTGTTTGATTTTTTTCAAGAGAAGCCAGAAATCTAGATTTTCGTGTGAATGTCTTCCAATATTTACGTTATTGACTATATTTCAAAACTGAACAACCAAAATAAATCATGTCTTTGGCAAAATGCTGCCTGAGAGCCAATGGTTAACAACTTCTGCTTTTGGAAGAGGGTGTCTGTATCAGTCAGTAAATAAATATCAGGGAATACCATGAAACAAATCACTTGTTCCAAGAGAAGGTTTTCATAAAAAGACAATTTACAAATGTGTAATGCAGGACTGAGACTAGGGTAAGGCAAGTGAGGCACTCCACCTTGGGTGCAAAACTTAAAGGGGCACCAAAAACTCAATAATCAAGATAAATTGTTTTAATGCAGTATTTTTTAAAACAAAATTAATGCAATAAAACTATGAAGAAACAACAATGAGATACCACTAAACACCTATTAGAATGGCTAAAATCCAAAACAATGACAACACCAAATGCTGACAAGGATATGGTACAAAAGGAATTCTCATTCATTGCTGATGGGAATGCAAAATGGTACAACCTCTTTGGAAAACAGTCTGGCAGTTTCTTACAAAGCTAAGCATAGATTTGCCCTACAATCCAGCAATCACATTCCTAGGTATTTACCCAAAGGAGTTGAAAACTTATGTCCATACAAAAACCTGCACACAATGTTTATAGCATCTTTATTCCTAATTGCGAAGCAACCAAAATATCCTTAAAAAGGTGAGTGGATAAAAAACTGTAGGGAAGTGAATGTGGCTCAAGCAATTAGGCTCTCATCTACCATATGGGAGGTCCAGGGTTTGATTCCCAGGGCCTCCTGGTGAAAGCAAGCTGGCACACGTGGCGCGCTGGCCTGAGCAGAGAGCTAGCCCACATGGAGTGCTGGCCCACACCGGAATGCTGGCCTGCATGGAGAGCTGGTACAGCAAGATGATGCAGCAAAAAGAGACACAGAGGAGAGACAATAAGAGTCATAGCAGACTAGGGAGCTGAGGTGGCACAAGAGATTGATCACCTCTCTCCTACTTTAGAAGTTCCCAGGATTGGTTCACATTGCCACCTAAAGAGAAGACAAGCAGACACAGAAGAACATGTAGAGAATGGACACAGAGAGCAGACAGTGAAAACAAAACAATAAGGGAGGGGGGGAAGAAATAAATGAATAAATAAATCTTTTTAAAAAAAACTATAGTATATCCAAAAAACAGAATATTCAGCAATAAAAAGAAATGAGCTGGGAGCAGATGTGGCCAAGCGGTTGAGTGACTGCCTCCCACATGGGAGGTCCCAGCTTCAGTTCCCGGTGCCCCCTGAAAAAACAAAAAAACAAACAACAAGCAAAATATATGAAAAACCAACTCGGGGAAGCCGATGTGGCTCAGTGGTAGAGCGCCGGCTTCCCACATGTGAGATCCTGGGTTCGATCTCTGGCTCCCGGTACCTCAAAAAAAGAAAAGAAAAGAAAAGAAATGAGCTATCAAGGCACAAAAAGACATGGAGGAACCCTAAATGCATATTGCTAAGTGAAAGAAGCCAGTCTGAAAAGGCTATGTATTGTATAATTCCAACTATATGACATTCTGCAAAAGGCAAAACTACAGAGATAATAAAAAGGATCACTGGTTACCAGGGGTTTGGAGGGAGTGAGGGATGAATAGGTAGAGGGCATTTTCAGGGCAATGAAACAATTCTGGATACCATAATGGTGCATACACGACATTATGCATTTGTCAAAACCCATGAGGGGAATGGATGTAGCTCCAGTGGTTGAGCTCCTGCTTCCCATGTACAAGGTCCCAAGTTCAATCCCTGGTATCTCCTAAAAATAAAAAAGCAAAACAAACAAATGAAAAAACCAAATCTCATTGGGGAGTGGATGTAGCTCAGTGGTTGAATGCCTGCTTCCCATGCACAGGTACTGGGGGTTCAACCCCTTGTACCTTAAAAAAAAAAAAACGCAAACACACAAATCATAGAACTGTATTGCACAAAGAGTGAAACCTAATGTAAACTATGGATTTTAGTTCATATCAATTAAAATATATATATATGTGACAAACATGTATCAAAGATTTAAATAAAGGTGGAATTGGTAGTACTGATTTTTCCTTTTACCTCAGGCTCCAGAAGAGCTAGGCACAGCCTAGGTAAGGTGTAGGGAAACCACAAGGGGTGGTTCAGCACCCGGGGGCTAGTAAGCGCAGAGCTCTTACATCTAGGGCCTGGTGTACAAAGCAGGAGCAACCGCTAGAACTTGGAAAGAGAGTCGTGTCAAGAAGGCTGCCTTGAGATGAGCTGTGACCACTGGTCAAGGGACTTGACCAGCCTCAGGCATCCCCCAGAGCAGGAGCCAGAGGGATGAGCATCCTGCCCTCACTCTGCTCTGACCTTCTGCCAGGACAAGCTGCTGACCAAAGCCAGCCAGAAGTCAAAGAGCACGGAGCCCATTGGTGTAGCCCATGAGAGCCAGCATCCTGAGGCACACAGCAGGATGGAAAAGGGTGGACAGTGGAGATGGAGGGGCAGATAGAAGAGACCTAGGCCCAGTCAGAGGCCTCATCAGTGACTCCTGGGCTTCAGCGATTTCCCAGCACCCTCCCAATAAAGTCCTTTATTCTGCTCAAACTAGCTGGAGTTGGTTTCTGATATTTGCCACCTAAACAACCTTCCTTATCACACACAGCCTCATAGCAACAATAACAGTAAATGCTTACAAAGAGTTTGTCAAACATTGTTTTAAACACTTTATATATATTAACTCACTTAATCCTCACAACTGCTCTGGGAGGTAGGTACTACATTTATCATTCCCATTTCACAGATGAAGGAACTGAGACATCAGGACGTTAAGTAACTTGCCTGACATCACACAAGAAATAAGTAGGAGAGTTTGGATGATGAACTGAGAAAGTCTGGATCCAGAATCTGTGCTCTTGAGTGTAGACCTCCTATTCAGGGGAACATTTCCTCCCCACCCCCGACTTCTGAGCCCCCATCCAGGCAAAATGGAAAGTCATACTTCAGGTCACATGGGTGAATCCATACTCAAAATACCCAGGACCCTTAGGTGAATTGATATCCTCAGAGACATTGAAATCAGGTTTGTTTGTTTGTTTTTAATTGTGGTATTACTGCAGGGTATGGGTAATTGAGCCAACCTTATCCCCCAATCTAGCCATGCAGTTTAGTTCAGCATAATTTGATGGGGATATTCAAGCGTGTTTCCACAAGTGCCTATGGAAAAGTCATGCTGGTCTCCTTGGCCATCATAGTCCTGCTGGTTATACCCACTTATCCAGGGACAGCTCCCAGGAAGATTAAGTGGTTTGCAGCCTGGGCACCGCCTTTGAACCCCTTTCCTGCTGCCCGCCAGTATCACCACCCACCACCACCACTACTTGGCATAACTCCCCAAGGGGGAAGGGATGGGACAAAATAGCATCTGCCTCATTGAGTTGTTGTGAGAATTGACCTTGGCACATCGAGGGCCCTGAGTAAATATTAGTCCCTTTACCCTTTTGTAACCAATTGGTAGAGGCTTGCTTAATGCAGATGAAAACTATTGGCTATAAATTTGTATTTGGGGGTTATGTGTTAATTCATTTGATTAAATTAAACATCCTCTCGTGGCTTTTGCAGAGATAATGACAAATAAGGCTTGTGTGCATGCAGATTGGAAAGATTTGCAGGCTCCCTGCCCACTCTGTGCAGTAAGCACACAGATATGTGTAGAATGCTTGCTGCAGAAACACCTTCAACTCAGCAGTTGCCTGTTAGGGAAGGAAGCTCATGAAGTATAAAAACAGAGAGGAGGCACTCTCACCCCCAAAAATCAGCACTCTAAAAGGAAGGCCCTGACTCATCCCATTCCTGTTTTTTCCAGACTCCCCTGTACATTAAAAGGGCTCATTTCCAGCTGCTCTAAAACAAAGGAGTTGAGATTGATTTTCAAGTGCACTGTGCCAGTGCAGTCCAGAGAGCATGCTTCTAAAATCCTAGTTTTTCCCTTGACACAAAAGAGTTTTAACAAAACAAAACAGGGATGAGCAGGGTCACGGGCTTCTGTACCCTATTGGCCAATGCATAGAGGACAAAGGCAAAATAGACACTGGCTGCCCAAAGTTCTGTGGACCGTGGGAAGTAGTGTTGCCAGGGCAATGATTTGGAGCCAGTCCAGAGAAGCTGGTGCGAAAAAGGACAGGAGACCCGAGGCACTTTTCCTGAAAGGGGAGAGAGAAACTCAAAGGGAATTCACCACCGTTTGGTAGGATTTCCATGTTTTGTCTGAAATATGTATTTCTAGCCTGCCTTATGTTGGAAAATTGTGTACAGAATTCTGAACTCTGAACACAGGAGACCTAACACATCCTGACTGTTAGAGATAATTTAAAATCAGATGAGAGGGAAGGAAGGGAAGTTGAGAGTCATGGTTATTGTCCAATCCAAGCCTGATAAAAAGCATTTGATAATGGCCTATTTATAGAGGCATATGTGATGGTCATTAGGAACAAAGTCCAGGGCTCAGCCCCAGCTCCATCGTGGGTTTTGTCAGTTTAAGGAAATCATTTACTCTCCTGATACTTCACATTAAATGACCATTAGAGAATGAGTACGACTGGTAGAATTTCATATTGGAAAAAAAAATCAGGAAGAGCCTGACTCCTCACATTGGGTTTGGAATGCTAATTATTCCCCTTTTCTTCTAAAACCAGACCACACTGTCAGGGGAGAACAAATAACATGCTTATTTATTTATACCTAATTCATTGACTGGCCTAATGAAGACCACTAAGGGTTCTCATCGCTGAGCCAGTACTGCATTCTGAATAAAAATTCAGGTTTTGCTAAGAGAAAAACAACTCCATGCAGGTCTATACCCAACCCAAAACTCACCTCTGCACCCCTCAAGTCATTTGCTCAGTTCCCTTGTTATAGAAACAACGGAAGTTATTTATTAGCAAGTGAGAAAAGCCCTGGAACAAAATCAGCGAAAATCAGCGGTCTGAGCACGCTATTCAGCCACAAACAGTTCTTTAGAAACTAGGGGGGAAGGGAGGAAAGGGAGAGCCAGATAGCACAGCCAAGGGGTACCAATACCAGAGTGATTGGTATACAGTCATCATTTGAATAGTTTCTGAGAGTTTGTTAGAACCACAACACAGAATTTCACAAGCTGACGGTACCCTTATGGTAGAGTCACCGTAGCAGAATCTTTTGCATAGCACATTAATGGCTGACCAAGTGCTTTCAGCTACACTATTTCATGTGATTCTCATACTGCCTTAAAAAGCCAATAGATAAGATACTGATTGTTATCTCTATTTTATGGAAGGGGAAACAGACACTCAGAGAGAACAGTGTCCATTATGCACAGGGTATCAGGTAGCCTAGGAGGTTTTATGGCCACCAAATGGCAGAGGCAGGGCCTAAAGCCAAGTCCTCTGGTTGCGAGCCTTGTTCCATCACACCACAGAACTTGACCACCACCGCTCCCCACCTTCCAAAATGAAACTTTCTATTCAAACATAAAGACCATACTAATAGCCTTCACAGCCTCTTAAAGGCAAAATCCTTTCCACTGGGAAGTTTCACCCAGTCACTACTTTATAGCATAACAAAATGTTAGGTATGAAAATAATTTTCAGTCTAATATCCTTGTTTTGTGAATAGATGAGGAAACTGAGACACCGAGAGCTTAAGTGACTTGCCTGTAGTTTCACAACTGAATTATTCATTCCATTCATTAACTGAAATTTGAAGATCAATTCACATTCCACGGTTAACAAGAACGAACTAGAAGCAGTCCCCTTTACATGGCATGAGCATGATTAAACATGACTGAAAGGGGGCAATTAAGTGCCTCAATTTGACTCTACTTGTTCCTGGGTGACTCAAAGTTAAAAATTCATAGCACATGCTCCAGATGCAAGAGACAGTTAAACCAGTCTATCATTTGGGATATAAATAACAAAGACCCCAACACAAAAACCTTAAACAGTAAGAAAAATGTATTATCTTATATAACTAGTCTAGGAGTAGGGCATATTCAAGGTTGGTTAACTCGGTGGCTCCACAATGTCGTCAGGAACCCTTTCTGTCACACTCAGTGATGACTGGGTTTGGGGCTGAGCATGTTACCTGTTAGTGTATTTAATTACAACCCAGGATGACTACCACATATCCAGGCATCACATATAGACAACAGTGTCCAGAGTCAGAAAAAGGAATGCCCCTTCCTCATGCCCCCTTTTAGAGCCCCATTGAAGATGTCCCTTCTTGTCTCACTGGCTAGATTGTGTCCCATGTCCATCCCTAAACAACGAAAGGTAAGGAAGATGGAATTCAGGACTGGCTTTGAATAATCAAGACCCAGGCTTACCTCTGCCTCCTCTGACTCCCCAACCAGGGGAGTGTCCCAGGACTGCCTTGGATGCAGCAGGTGGAGGTCAATATTTTCCAAACTGACAGTTGTGATCCATAAGCAGGTGTGAAATCAATTTAGTAAGTCACCATTAGCATTTTAAAAATGAAATAAAATAGAAAGTAGAGTGTGTGATGGTTAAGTTCATGTGTCAACTTGGTTGGGTTAAAGTGTCCAGTCATTTGGTCAAGCAAGCACAGGCCTGATTGTTACTGTAAGGGTATTTTGTGGATTTAAATCAGCAGTGAGTTGATTGCATCTGTGGCTGAGTATATCTACCATCAACAAAGGAGATTTCCTTCGGCAATGAGAGACATCTCATTCAATCAGTTGAAGGCCTTAAAGGAAGAACTGATGAGTTCAGCAGGCAGAGGGAAGAATTTCCATCTCTTCTTCAGCTGTTATTGTTTCAAGAAACTTTTGTTCCAATTTTTATATAAATATTGCGTGTGAAATGTGTTCTATGTTGTGATATTTCTTACCATGGGTCGAAGTCAAAGGTTTGAAAGCTACTATACCAGAAGGTACTTTCACTAAGGGCAGGGCTCTGACTTATCCATTTCTTGATCCTCAGTGCCCAGCACATAAGACAATTTATGTCAGATGAACTGAACTGAGGTGATGAAAAATGTGAGATTGGCTCTCTGCTCCCCAATTCTCCCTAGCAAAGATTTCTGTAGCAAGCTAAAACTTCAACCAGCCAAGCAGGAATTATCAATATTTTGCTGACTTCTGGCCAGGTATGGGAAGGGCACATTGGATAACTTACCTCATTTAATCCTCCCAGAAATTCTATGAAATTGGTATTATTACCTCCATCTTCCAGTTGAAGAAATGATAGTTCAAAAGAAGTTAAATAATTCATTGAGGTCACAAAGTAAGTGGAGGGGTGGCAGAATTTGAAGCTAAGTTGATCTGATTCCAAACTCCTGTACCTTACCCATCACCACCAGCATGTTGCACCAACAATCTTGTGCCTTCTGGAAGAAAGGCCCAGCATGGATTCTGTTTATTTGAGGGTGAGAACTTCTTGTCCACACATGGACACCTTGGACTCGGCTATATCCAGAGACCTCTTATTGTCACCAAATCCAAAACGATTAGACTTCAAATCCCAAGGTACTCATTCCACATCCCTCACTGCCCCCAGCACAGACCAAGAGATGCAGCCACAGCGGTTGGCTGAGCCTTCTGCAGGTCGATGGCATTCCCAAGCATGGTCCTAATAAGGCAATTGAGGGCAGGAGCCATGGCAGCCCTCGGGGGCCTTCGAAAGGCCTCTGGGCTCCCAGGCCTGGCAGAGCACTGTTGGAGGAATAATTCAAGAATGCCAGCTTTGGCCAGCTGTGGGCTACCAGGCCCCAGGCCAAGCACATCCTTAGTAACCTTGGCAGTTCCCAGCTTTCTAGCCCAGAGCGAAGTAAGCAGCCTTTGAAACTCAAGAGCTATTTCATTAAAATGGTCTCAGTTACAAACTCTCATAGGACTGAGGGGAGATTAAACCTACCTGCCTCTTACCTGCATTGTAAATAATCACTTCTTGAAATTTTTCTCAGCTCTCTTGTCCCTCTACCGAACAAGGGTGAGGGGAAGTAGCTAAAGAATTGGTTTTGCCACGTGAAGGTTAACTTGTCCTTGCTCTCTGAGTACCTTGGCCCCCATCACTCTGCACTCTCATAGGAGGAATCATTTTGTGAGATCCCAGCAGTGTCTTTATGTTTCTTGTGTATTTGGAGGGTAAGACACCATAAGAGTGTCTCCTGTTTTCAGTTTCCATTGTGGTCCAATGGTCAACCACCAGATAAACCAGTAAATTTGGTTTAAGAAGGGGGGAAAAAGACACATACACCTTAATTTGACTCAAGGTAAGGTTTGTCCTCTTTTTCACCCTTTTAAAAAACTTTCATAGATGCATAATGGCTGAAATTGACTCCGGAAAAGAGTATGTTTTCTCCATGTTAAACGACTGAAATCCCATATAACCCTGGTAGCAGACAATGCCTCTGGGTTCTTTAAAAGGGTCAGTGCAGATGTTGTAAAAATCCCTCTCCTGAGGATTCCTCAGTCCTCTGGCAGCCAGGATGTATGTGGGGAGGGGGGCGGGGGGAATACACCCCTTAGGGACAGTCTGGGACTGTGTCACTTCCCTGGCAAATTCACAGAATGGAAGGGGATGACACCCCTGTCAGTCTCCCGTGAACCCCCTACCACCACTGCGGCGTGGGGTATGATGTCGCTGGGGCATAGTGGGAACAGGGTGATTTGGAGTCAGGGGACTTGGGTTCAAATCACATCTCCATTACTCACTCTGTAGACAACATTAAATACATGACTGAACGTCTCTGTGACTTAGTTTAAATATCTGCAAAATGGGACAAATAATGCCACAGCACCAGGTCATTGTCAGAATTCAATATGAACTTAATGTATACGGAAGGGCCTTTGTAAATGATAAAGCATTATTACTCACAATAGTGGTAACATCAGACTCTAAGGGTTTCTCTCAGATGTGTCCCAGTGCTGCTACATCTACTACATTTAAGGGGAAATAATTTAAAGATTTATTTATTTTACTTTATTTTTCTTCATTATCCCCCCCTCCCCCTGACAGATTGTTCTCTTGTCTGTCTGCTCATTGTTTGCTTGCTTTCTCCAGGAGGCACCGGGAACTGAACCCAGGACCTCCCATGTGGTAGACAGGTGCCCAATTGGTTGAGCCACATCCGTTTCCCAAGGGGGAGGGAATTTTTTTAAAGATAAATTTCATCAACATTGTTATACTATCATCTTCATTAGTCAAACCCCAGACATGGACTTGGCACCAGGTGAAATCCAGTCACCAAATCATCCCTGAAAGGCCAGTTGGCCACGTCATTTCAGACGTAGAAAACAAGCGCCCTCCCCACCCCACCCCCCCAACCCTCAGCTGCATCACATTCCTTCACTTAGACTTGCCTTCTGACCACACAGCATTTTAGGGTAATTTAAAACTCTTTCTACCCACTGCTTTGTGCTATCTGAGTTGCACACTCAGGCAGCCTGTTCCTGTCTGGTGAACCACACAGAAACCGAGGGAATGAGCACTAATGTAATTGATTGAAGTCATTTCCAGAAATATACTACTGGGGACATATCAAGAAGGTATCTGGGTTCTAAACAGGAAATCATAATAATCAGAACTAATGTAGCATCCAAATTACTTTAGGGAAAACAGTTCTTACAAAATCAGATTACAGACACACCAAGCTCCCCATTAGAAGCTGAAAGAGGCTTGCTTTTTCATTACACCTCTTTATTCCTGAAACTCCCTGCTCATTCTGCAATGAATCTTAACTATTCCCAATCCCTGTAGTTGTGCATGAAATAACACCGTCATAATTAAACCTACTCTGAAATATAGCTTGACACATGATGTGAGATAAATAGGGCTGTTAAATTTAACAGCAGCATTAACACAGTCTTAAATGAAACACAGAGGCAGCCTCAGAGTTATGGCAAATTTAAATTGGTGTCAGAGGGAAAAAGTATACATCCCTTTATCAGACTTGAAAAGGGGCTTCCCAAACCCCTTGTATTTCAGCAATCCATGCCTTAATCCCTTACATATATTGCTTCCTCAAGCATGCTCAAGGGCATTAGCAATCAATAGAGTGGAATGGTTTTTTATTTTTTCAGGAAGTAAGCAATCTAGAAAATGTGGGCAAAATGGAGGAAAGGAAAGCATGAAAGGGAAGAAGAGGAAGAAGAGGGAGTGGAAAGGAAAATGAAATGTGCTGGCCTTTCTTTCATGTCCTGACTCCGCACAGGGGCTCAGGCGGTCCTCTACACGTGCCCTCCAGGAAGGTGATTGGGCAGTGACCGAGGCTGCTTCTGGGGAGAAATTTCCTTTACCCAGTGGAACTTAGTGTCTTCAATACATCTTGGTCAGTTCCGTTCTTTTTTCTTTCTGTTTCTTAGGAATGGGCTGACCTTGTTAGTGATTGGCTGGAAATGAGTATTTCATCGACCACTGACAGAGAAACAGGACTTCTTCTGTCCCTGGGCACACACTGGCTAACCATCAATCACTTTTTATTGTCCTTGAATGAAGATCCACGAATTCAAAAACTGCAATTAAAAATTGTCTATATACAAACTAATGGTACATTGACATATACAGAGCTGATTCTTCAATAACACAGTGGAAGGGCATAGTCCCCTGTTACTGATGAAACTCTGTGTTTTGGCTTTTCATTCAGGGGAGGAGGGAAGTAACATTTACTGAGCCCCTAGGGTGTGCCAGGCAGCATGGGGTGTTTTACCTGTACCACATAGAATCTAAGTTGTTATCAACTCTAACACACCCGTTAAATTATGTGCCACTGGGAAAGGAAAAAAAAACACTGCTAACTAATTGAAGGATGCCCTCCAAAGTGTATTTACTGTGAAGCTGAGAAAGCTAAAGAGTCAAGGGCCCTCTGTGGCATGGGCCTTTCCAAGACCCTAGGAGGGGCCTCGGCAATGCGTTCACATGGCCACTGCTGCATTCGTAAAATTTGCAAAACCAAGATATTTTAGCTGCAGTTTGACCACTGTCTGCATTCTTACTTCCCCTCTGTCACCACACTCCCCCCCTTCCCCTTGTGTTGGGTGGCACTCGAGTGGCTGTGGCAACTTGGGAGCCTACTAAAGGGGAAGTTGAGTTGGGGATACATTTAGTCTGGGTGTAGTGGGGTATGTTTGGGTGGTAAACAGACACTTCTGCACAGTTAAGTGATGGCTGGTTATCCTGGCTCCCACCGTTTCTACTCTCCACCATGCCAACTCTCCTGGCATCGAGATACTCGGGTGCAGGGCTAGAGACTATATCCAATATAAACATGTCCTATAGAACTCACCAGAAGTATTGGCATGAGTAGTGGAAAAGAAATAAGGTCTGAAACGTACAAAACCAGAAGTTAGTCTGTGGAAA
>JAQZBX010022532.1:12518-31592 GCA_029593785.1 Cabassous unicinctus
AAAAAAAAAAAAAAAGGACAAAAAGGTATTATAGAAGTGTTATCAGACAGTTCATTAATAAAAATATTATGGTATTTTTATGGACTTTATTATATTTATAATTTATGCCATCCTTTAAAATTTATCATTTGTTGTGATTTCTTTTCTCATCTAGAAATATTCACATTCTTACCCAATTTTGCATTCATTATTTTATATTCTCTTTTTTAAAATGGTCCCCAAATAATATAAGCTTCAGGCCCCACAAAACCTGAACCTACCGCTGAATATCATCACAATTTCAGAGAAGTTTTTAACATGGGGCTGTGGGAAAGGGGTGGGAACGTGTGTCTTAGAATTGATGAGATACATCATGTATATTATTTCATTTAATTCCACATAGCAACAATGTAAAGTACGTATTAGCGTAGTCATTTTACAGATGAGAAAAGTTATGATATTTGCCCAGAATTCATACTTCAGGGCTAATATTGTCGTCATAGCTTCCCTGGCAACGTTCAACATTCTAAGCCCCCAAATGAGACCTGTGCTGTGTTTGGGTAGAATCCCTCTTTGAGATCCTCAAAGCCCTTCTATCCCCACCAAGTCAGTAAGATGCAGGCTCAGGATTAAAACCCAGGTTTTTCACTCTAAACCCTGAAGTCTCGCCACTGTACTCTATCACAATTTCTTTGGAAAAGAACTGCTATCAGCTCTTCCTCCTTGTATAAACGCATAGTTTCTGTTAACTTGTTAGATAACCTGTTAAATTGTACTTCACTTCCATCCTTCTATGTAGTTTTGTAATTAAAGCATTTTGTCTTCTGTTTAGGACCTTTAGGAATCTGACAAAGCACCAGTCCCCAAACTCTGCTCCCAACCCGTGCCCCCCACCATACCTGTCATAGAAGGCTTTCCATCAGGCAGTGCTTTGGGTTAAGACATTAAATCCCCTTCCTTTCTGAATGCCCCTGTCTACCTGGAAGTGGAAACTTGATAAGGAAACTCTTCTTCATCAGTAAGAACGTAACAGGAGCTTATTATCCCAAAGGGCTATTACTGCAGCGTTCCTGGGGACAGGCAGGGGCTGTTTTGTCTGTGGAGCTGGGGCAACAGAACAGAGGGTCCTGGGTAGCTGGAAGCCAGGATGAGGCCTGTTGTTTGGCAGAGGGGGGGGCGGGGCAAACCCAGAAAGCAGAGGGAGAAGGAAAACTGGACAAGGTAGCCTTTGGTCATGTCCTAAAACAAAGTAGAAGACCCCTCTGCAGTCAGATCTACCAAAAATGCCCTTCTCTTCTCTTCCCATAAATGTCCCAAGAGTAATATATCTGGGACCCAGGAACCCTCAGCAAAAGCCCTGCTGGCTGTTTTGTGGGATTTTTTGGAGAGAGAGGGAAGGGTGGGATGAGTGGGAAGGTGGTGGGAAATAACACAGGTATTATCCTCGTTAGTTGTAAACATTATCCCTCTGGAAGGTTTTCAGTGTACTGGTGCTTGGGAAGGACAGTGCTGCCACCATTTTCCCTTTCATTCCACCTGGCACATTGCAGTTGACAAAAACAAATCGATTACTTCCTGGGGGTTACCTCCCCTTGGCCGTAAAGCCAGCACCACCAAATCCAGTATTTAAGGGGCTTAGGTAAGAATAGGCCTACTGCCACTGTCACAATTGGGATAGTCCACCATCCCAACTCACCTCTGACCCCCAGCCTGAGCTTCCTAACCCCCTTTCCTAGGATTTATGGGCAGGCACTTAACTCAGGGTCGTTAAACCTCCTGAACTTACATACCAATTTGTTGCAGCAGTACGGTAAGTCTGCTTCATCTTTAGGGAGAAATTTTTAACTTTCCTCAGATCCTCAAAGCCATCTATGAGCTCCCCCAGTAAGTTAAGAACCACCAGTTTAGGGGAAAAGGCACTGAAACAAAAGCTAGTACAAGCCTGAGGGAGATGCTGATACCAAAAACACAGTCAAAGGATGTCAGGAGATGTGTGTGAGTATGTGTGTGTGTACATATTTAAGAAAAGATTCATTCCCTCTTTAACTGACCTGTAATGTTTTTTATTTGTTATGTAATCAAGTAGGAATTTATGAATATTATTAAATCATTAAAATAATGATTAAAGATTTACTTCCTTAAAATGGCTTATATAAATAAAATTAGAAGATTCATCAAGCTTCCATTTTTTAAAGTACAGGACCATTTTATTTTGACTAATACAGTTGAGTAGAAATACAATTTTGGCCCTAAGTCAGATTACTAAACAGAAAATATTGAGCTGCATAGAAATCATCCTACCCCAGTTTCATTTTGACCTTCTATTCCACAGCTAAGTTTTATATATTTGCTTTGTGTTTAGAACTGCATTATTTATTACTTGAAATAAAACAGTAATTTGTTTCTGTGCATACATAAGAGATCTGCCAACTCAACCAGTTTCCTGAATCAACAAAAATCCTGATATCATCAGGAGTTAGTTTTTTTTAAAAGACTGCTTTTTCTTAAGAAAGTGGCTTCTCTGCTGGACCTTCATCTTGCTTCCTTGATCCCTCTTCCTCTGCCATGCCAAAACACTGTCACCTCCCAGAGCTGTCCCTTTAGTTCCCTCCAGTCCTTGACCCAGCACCCCACAGACAAACCCAACTTTGGCATCTGAGACAGAAATTTCCAGTTTGTAGCTCTGAGAGAAAAGACCTCCACTTGGTAAAGAGAAACTGTAAACTGGAAGGACACATCCCTCAAATAGAGATGTTTGTTTAGTGTTGGTTGCACATCTAAGCATTCCCACTGCATTCACTCTCTTCACAGCCGTCCTTTAAAAAGGGTCCATTGAACTTACTGCAAATAAAGGGACACAGGAGGAAGCAATTTCTCCACTTCTTAAATAATTGGGTTTAGGATTTGGGTTATTTGGGGGTTGTTGTTTTTTTCTTTCGTTTCTGCGAAGATGAATGTTAAATCTCCCACAGCTAAGCAGACCATCTGATGACGTGAGAGCAGAAAGCCCCAAATTCTTAACACACCTGTATCCATTCCTGCATCTGGGCAAATTCCCACCATAGGGATGCTCACTTCTTCAAGATAGAAGACCGAAAACTCACTTTTCCTGCTTGCCTTACAGCCAGGCCTCAGCCGTGTGGCCCAGGCTCTGCCAACCAGAGCTTCTTTCACAAGGCTTCATTCGGCAGCAGGCCCCATGAGGAAGCCTACTGTGCAGAATCCATTTTCCAGAAAGGGTGATGGGAGTGGTGTCCGGCTTTCAGAGCAACTGCAGGGTGAGCTGTGGAGTCTAGGCTGTCATTGCTGCGGTGTGGTGAGCTTGAGCCACCTTCTGGCTTCCTGGCCTCCGAGCCTGACTCTCTGGCCCTCCTGGACATGTTGAGAATTGACTTAATGTAGCTTAATGAAGTCTTTTTCTGCTTAAAGTAGGAGAGTGGGTTCTATGGTACACCAGCACAGCCCTGCCTGACCTCAGGCAGCCTGCTCCTCCAGCGGCCCGGGCAGCAGGCTCCCTTCTCCCCTGACCTCCTTCCTCTCCTGCAGCGCCCTAAGCTCCTACCTGCCTCAGGCCTTTACAAGCGCTTTCCCTCTGCTAGAAATGCTCCATCCCTGCTCTAACGCTGGCTCCCTCCTAAATCAAAACACAGCTCAAGCTGACTAGGTTAAGTCCCCTAATACGCAGCCTCCTGGCATCTCGTTCTTGCCCTTCATGGTACTTATCACAATCGTAATTAAATACCTAGTTGGGTAATTAATGTTTTTCTCCCCTAAAGAGACTATAATGAGTATAATAATAACTAACATTTATTGAGTTCTTTCCAAATAACAGGAAGCCTTCTACTCACTTTACACGGATTATCTCTAATCATCACTACCACCCTGGGAAAGGTATTATTATAACACCCATTTTACAGATGTTGAAACCGAGGCTTAGTGAAATCAAATAACTAATCCTAGGTCATACAAAAAGTCAAGATTTGAACCCAGGAAATCTGACTTCAAATCACACTCTTAATTACATCTGTAGTTTCCACAGTGGGTACCTGCCCCCTAGATGTTGTGCAAGATAAACCATTGGGGAGTGGGAATAAAGTATTAGAAATTCTAATTCCCTATACTTTTATCTCATCTTTATTAATTTATTTTTGTATGTGTATTTTATAATGTGCATATTATATTCTAATAGAGTAGAACATTATATAATGTATAAATAAACAAAAAATTGAGATAGGCTGTTTTTTTCTATAGGGATGTGCAACGACAAAAGTTTAGAGTCTGCTGCTCTCAGCTATGAGTTCCATCCATATCATTCACCAGCATATTCCCAGCAGCTAGCTCAGGGCCTGTCACAGAGCAGCTACCCAATAAATATTTGGTGACTATATAGTGTCTCACTCAACAGTGACAACACCTGGCATTAAGAGTAAAAATGCTCTAATTTCCCTGTCCAGGTTCCCAATATTTTTGTATCTTTGAAGTCTCCCTTGCTTGCTTCTTCTCGGATTCTAAACCTGAGACAAGTTGTTTTCATCTACCTTGAGATTTTGTAAATTATCCATTCCCAGCAGAGAGTAATTTTCAGTTGAGCAAGAGATGTGGACAGCCTTTTGGGGTAGTCTGTGGTTTCTTGATTCGTTTGGGGCTGAGAGTTCAGCAAGGGCAGGGCAATAGAAGTGCAATGTGTAGGTCAGAGACATGCAAAGTTAGGGGGCTTGTGGAAATTTTGCACACCGTGTTCCTCTCTCTTTCTGCTTCTGCAACCTCCCACACAAACCAATGTGAGCATCCCCTTTGTCTGAGTTTAGAGAGACTCGTGAAGGGTGGATGGGTGGGGGTTGACCAACAGGGTATGAGCAGGGGAGAAGGGGAACAGGAACACATAACATTTATCCAAAAGTGAAGAGGACCCTAAACTTGATAGCATGGCTCTTCTTCCTTCTCTGACAAGGGGGTGGTGAAGGTGGAAATTCACTGAATGAATTTTACTAAATTAAAACAAATTAAAATCACTATCTAAAGTGGGTGAAAAGATGCAACTAGACAAGCACATGAACATGGATTTCCCAGAGGGCCCTTAAAAGACGTTCCTTTGGACATGAGCTCACACCCCATAAATAGTCTTTGGTCATTTTTTAAATTTCACATCAATTGAACTGTTTTTAGATAGGTTTCTTCTTTAAGAATCTAAGAAATGGAAAGTTGGGTGAGCTGTAGGGGCTGAAGCGTCAGCCCAAACCACCAAGGGCCATCCGGGGTTGGAGTCTGCAGGTCAGGGGACGTGACCGCATGAAGACTCAAATGCTGTATTTAGAGCCACAGGTGCAGCCCTTCACAGGCCAGGCCCACAGGTCACTGCCCCACCCGGCCTGACAGGGGACGAAGGGCGACCCACAGTCCAGGCTCCAACTGCCTCCAGCCACACTTGTAGGATCCTCACCACCTTCAGCAATGCCCATGGCGGAGGGGGAGAAGACAGTTTCCTTCCATTTTGCTGTGCTCTTCAGACAGGAAGTGCAATTAACTACTGCAGAGCGGGGATGGGATGTTGGTAAGGGCCACTCCCGCAGCCGCACATCTCCCATGTGTTCAGAAACAAATGAGTCACCACTTCCAAGACTTCTGCCAGGAGGTAGCTCCTCAGAGCCAGCCTCCTCCACAAGGCCACCTCAGCCTCGTTTTTTTTTGTTTTTTTTTAAAGATGTATTTATTTATTTATTTATCCCCCTCTTGCTGCTTGTGTTTGCTGTGTCCATTCGCTGTGTGTTTTTTCCGTGTCTGCTCATCTCCCCCTTGCTGTGAGGTCCCGCTGCATCAGCCCACTGCGCAGCGGCGGGCTGGCCTGCCCTCACAAGGAGGCCCCGGGAAGTGAACCCCGGGCCTCCCGCATGGTAAACGGGGGCTCTATCGATTGAGCCACACCCGCTTCCCACCTCAGCCTCTTTTGAGATGTATTTCTCATCTTATTTAAAACACATAAAATTTGATAGGAATCTTCAATACATTTTAAAGATATTTTCTCTACCAATATGTATTCAATATTTATTCAATAGTTATCAAATCATCCATTGTTTGGTTAGTGCTTGCTTTGCTCCAGGCACTGTGCAAATTGCTGGGCACAGTACAATGTAAAAAAAATACACACACACATAATAAGTCTGCAAATGGATATCCTGTGAAATTCAAACTAAAATATTGTCCATCTAATCTTGACATGAATTCATTGGTCAACACCCAAAGTGATAGTAGGAAAACGTCTATTCCTATCATTGTCTAGCTAGCAGTTCTCAGCCAAGTGTACTCAGCTGAATCACCTTGGAGGCTTTTTAAAAGTAGATGCCAAAGCCCCACCTGAGGCCCACTAATTCAGAAATTTCTGAGAATGGGCCCTAAGTATATATCCTTTGAAAATTCTCCAGAGCCATTCTTAAGTTTCCTCCTGTTCAGAACCGTGGATTTAGATGACCTTGACAGCAGTTGGAATGCTGATCACCACATTACTTAGTTATTAGTAGCTGGCTAAAAAACAGATTATTTTAAAGCAGGGGTTCTTAACCAGAAGCCCACAGACCCCCAAGGGGTCCATGAGCTTGAATTGAAAATTCAAAAAAGCATTATTCTTGTGGGAACGTGTTGGTGCAGGTATGATATATTTATTAAACAATACACAGTATAGTGCACACTTAGTATGATTTTTATTTTGATGTAGAATGTTCTGAGTGCCATGGATAACTGCCTGCAAAAAGGTTGGTAAGGATGGTGGAGATGGTTTTACGACACCATGGGAAAACTCGAATTTCTAAATGTTTGACGAAAATGACCGTTAGATGTTGAACCACATTAGGTCATCAGGTATTGAAATTATGGGAAAGTTGTAAAATGTAATTTTGAATAATCCTAAAAGTTAATTTAAAGACATGCCAATGTTGAGTGTCCTAAAACTATCTGCTGCTACATTCTGAGAAGGGGTCCATGGTTTTCGCCTGACTAGCATAGGGGTCCATGGAACAAAAAGGTTAAGAACCCCTGCTTTAAAGTCACACCAGGAGTGAATGGCAACCCCCGGTCCAGACTGCAACTGCCACCAGCCATGCTTCTAGGCTCCTCACCACTTTAAACAGTGCCCCTAGCGGAAGGGGAGAAGACAGTCACATTTGAAGGGCGCGGGGAGGTGGCGGGGCGGGGCACTTTCAGCTGAAGAGGGATCCAGGGCATGGCAGAGAATGTGACCGAGATATCCAAGCAGAAAAGGACAAGGGACCTAAGCAGGCTATGAGGGAGATAAGACAGGGAGACTATATCAAGAGCTTCAGGAGATTCCCCACAAGTAAAATCCATCCCAGACACCCAGAGAGTGGCTCGGGAAACCGCAGACCATGTCCAAACCTCGCTCACTAGAAGGATGATCTATGTGTTACCATCGGTTCAACACCAGTTGGGGCAGACTCAGTCAATGGCAGGCCTTAATAGCTGATAGGCTAAATATGGGCCAACAATCCCGATATGAAAAACTGGGGCAAAAACACTTAGGAAAATGTTGTTGTCAGGGAAACTCCTTTATATTACAAGGCTCATTTGAACACAACACAAGTGTGAATAAAAGCAAATGTTTAGGGAAGCGGATGTGGCTCAGGCAACTGAGCTCCTGCTTACCGCATGGGAGGTCCGGGTTCGGTTCCTGGTGCCTCCTGGAGAAAACGAGCAGGACGGTGAGCTGATGCAGCAGGATGACGCAGTGAGATGACGCAACCAAGAGACAGCGAGGAAACACAATGAGAAACACAACAAAGCAGGGAGCAGAGGTGTCTCAGGAGATTGGGTGCCTCCCTCCCACATGAGAGTTCCCTGGGCTCAGTTCCCAGTGCCTACTAGAAAGAGAAGACCAGCATACAACAAATAGACACAGCAAATGCAAACAACGAGGGGGCAGAGAGAAATAAAATACATCTTAAAAAAAAAAATTTAAACAAACAAACAAAAAAAGCAAATGTTTATAAAGCATTTATAGTGGGAAGACCCAATTTGCAGGTAAGGAAAGTGCAGGTCAAGGAAGTTAAGTATTGTTAAAGCCAGCTAGTAAGTTGTGGAAGCAAGATATGAACCTAAGCAGTCTGGCTCCAGGGCCTAGAGTCTCCACTCTGCCTCTCTTCAAGTAGCAGAATAGCTAAATAAACTACAATAAGAGGCCCTGAATGTCATAGTGATTGCCTTTGCAGGTAAGTATTCTCCTTCCAGCAGTAGCCCAAGGTGTTGTAGAACATGGTGATGGTGTATTTTTGTGTGTTCAGAGGTTGATACGGGTCTGCTCTTTTTGAACGAATGCTGAGGTCTTTGTGTAGTTTGGGTATTCTGCTATGCACTGCAAAGGGGGGATCACAGTCTGTGAGTAAGAGCGAGAGCCTGAATAGTAGGTTATTCCTGGGGTCATTTAGTTAAGAAAGCAGCGGGTCCTCACGGGCAGCCAAAATTACAAGTGTGACATCAGAAAAGAAGGCCTGACCTCACTGGGGAGCACACATCTCAGAGATGACTCTCTGGCTGTGAGGGTTGAAGCTGATGTCTGCCACGTGGAAGCAACTGTGAGCAGTGAAGGCAGGACCCAGCATGACCTCATCTACCCAGAAGAGACCTACAAGCCACACTGTGTAAACCAGAGTAGCCACAATGGCGGTTCTGAAGCTGGGCTTGAAGGGCCATAGGGCTTCCTCAAATGACTCCAAGGAATGGTTAGAGATGGGGAAGGGAGCTGGAACCCAAATCAAGCAGTTCCAGAAAGACAGGTTAAAAAACACCTTGTTTGCATTGACAAGATTCTCTGCGTTTCTGCCCTGGTGGTAAACCCCTATCTTCAGTAAATTGACTTTTGGACATTCCAGCCATGCCAAAGGTTAGCACCTTGGGACCGATGCTAACAAAGGAAGAGTATTCCCCTTACGCATAACTGTAGCAGTGATTATTATCAAAAGACTCCAAAGCAATGCTGTCCAATACAAATATAATGCAAGTTGCAAATGTAATTTTAAATTTTCTAGTAGCCACATTTTTTTAAAAAAAGAAAACAGGTGAAATTAATCTTAATATATTTATTTAAACCAACCTATCCAAAGTAATTTCATTTTAACATATCAATATAGAAATTATTGATGAGGTATTTTACATTCTTTTTTCATGTTATGTTTTCAAAGTCTAGCATGTATTTTATGCTTAAAGTGCATCTCAGCTTGGACAAGCCACATTTCAAGCACTCAGTGGCCCCATGTGGCTAGTGTCTTCTGTACTGGATGGCACAGCTCCAGAGGAAGGAGCTGCAGTGTAGGGATCAAGACTCGAAATCCTCCCGCAATGATAACGTTAGAGCATGTAGGATTGATTGATTGATATAAAAGCCACTTTTCGTATACTCTTATCCTTAGAGAAGGGGTTCTTAACAAGGGGTCCGTGAGCTTGAATTGAAATTCAAAAAAGCATTATTCTTGTGGGAACGTGTTGGGGCAGGTGTGATATATTTATTAAATAATACACAGTATGGTGCGGACTTAGTAAGGGGTCGTGGTTTTCACCTGACTGTTAAAGGGGTCCATGGAACAAAAAAGGTTAAGAACCCCTGCCTTAGAGGATAGGAATCTGTCACCCATAATTTGAATGTCTTCTTTTTCAGCCTGTACAATTATTTGGGATGATTCCTTTCATATTTTAGTAGTCTCTGTATGCAGAAACATTTTTTTTAATTAGCTAAAGCTACTCCCATGAGGATTCAAAGACTTCCTTGATCTTGATCCTAGAATTTAAAGAATTTGCTCCTGCTGACCCTTCCTGAGCCCTTGGGGTATCTTTGCCTTCTTCAATAGCCCTCTAATGAAGCCTCCTATCTGTTCCATGAAGAGTCCTGAGATGGTTAAGTTCATGTGTCAACTTGGCTAAGTTATGGTGTCCAGTTGTTGGTCAAGCAGGCACTGACCTGATTGTTACTGTGAGGGCATTTCGTGGATTTAAATCATTATTCAGTTGATTACAGCTATGGCTGATTACATTTTAGGAATTATCCCAAATAATTGTACAGGTTGAAAAAGAAGACATTCAAGTCATGGATGAAAGAGTCCTGTCTTCTTAAGGATGAGAGTATAAGGAAGTAGCTTTTATATAAGTCAGTCACTCAATCTTACATGCTCCAAAGTTAGCAATCAACCAAGGAGATGGTCTTCAGCAATGAGAGGAGACTCCTCATCCAAGCAGTTGAAGGCCTTAAAGGGAGAACTGATGACTTCAGCAGTCAGAAGAGAGAATTTCTACCTCTACTTCAGCCAACCAGCTTCTCCTGGGGCATTGACTGAAACCTTCACCAGAGTGCCCAACTTGTCGCTTGCCTTACAGAATTTGGACTTGTCGGTCCCTACAGCCACGTGATCCAATTCCTACAATAAATCTCTATATATATCCATATACTGTCATTTTTGTTTCTCTGGAAAACTCTGACTAATACAAGTCCTAACCTTTCAAGAACCCAAGATGTTCAGATGTTCGTAATGCAGCCATTTTTGTACACACAGAAGCCCCTTCACCCCCTTGATACCTGTGGTTGCCCTTTTCTGCCTTTCTCTTCCTCAGTCTCTCCTGATATACTAGGATTGGGGTCCCACTAATGGACCAAGTAAAGATGGCACATGATTTAGTAGAGATTATGTTTGAGGTTAATACCAATTTTAGTCATGCCTAGCTTTTACTCCCTGTCCCATCACCCATCTTTTTAAATTGTTGATAAACCTTGGTGAGGAAACTATATTCCCCCCAAAATACCTAGAATCCTCCTCCATTTGGCCTTGTTACTTTTTGGGAAAAAAAACTTCTTTGAGAAGACAAATCAGAATTCAAATGCCTCAAGCTTCAACAGGGAGGGACCAGTCTGACAGTTACTACCATGTACTAACTTGTCTAATTTTTTAAATCATGAGACATAATTTGGGTGACTAATATCCCCTGGAATAGTCCAGACATTTGGTTCCCTCTAACCCCACCCAAATTCACAAGCAGATCTCAAAAACATGCTGTAGGGAAGCCTGTTCTGTTTGTTTTTAACATACCAGAACCTTCAAAGCCAAAGCCAGGTGATCAGTAAAACCTCACATGCACTGGCATAGGGGCTCAGGAGGACACCCAACTGGGCCTGATGTGTCGGCCCTGGGTGGCTGGACATTATCGCCAGCTAGCCTTGCAGCCATGGTTCACGAAGACGCCTTAGCCAGGGAAGGATGTGGCTGTCAAGATTCCAAGAGGGACTCAAAAAGAAAAGAAAAGGGGTGGATAGGTGAAAAGAGAGAAAAATAGGAGTGGGTGAGAGGTTTCAGGTGCCTGGGAGGTGAGAAGCAATCACTGTGGGGTGAGGATGTATACCATGCAGAATATGGAAGGCCTTGGAGTCCGCCTGCAGGATGTGTTTTCTTTGTTGGCTATACTAATTTCAGCTCCTAGCAGGCTGCCCTTTCCAATTAAAGTCTTTAAAATGCTAAGTATGGAAAAGTCAGAGAGAAGCTCAAGGGGGAAATCGGTTATTCCTCATCCGATTTCATCTCTTAAAACAATGCATGGTGCCATGGAGGGATCAGCAATTTGACATTATCTTCCTGCTCTCAGGGCCAGTATTTCCTTCACTCCCCCACCCCACGGTAGGGATCAAGGCTTTAATTATAGGGAAGGTGAAGATTTTGCCTCTGTCAGGCACTTTTCCCCCATGCTCTTTGTAAATCGTGGGATTTTCCATCATTAGCCGTAAAATGAATTCTTAAAGAGTTTCTTACTAATCCCTGTCTAGATGATTCCAGACACACGTGCACACACACACACACAAACCACAGGATAGATTCAAGTTGGAATAAACAACTGGCAGTTCCTTATTGACAGCAAAAATTCTGAAATCTTTTGTTCAAAGAGGAGGATATTTCCTGGGGGTCTTGCAGTGAGACACAGACAAGAAGCCAAGGGAAACAGTTTCTGGATGGTGACTAAGTAACCAGTACCCATCTGTGGTGCTTGTAGCTCCCCCAGGCCTGCACTGCCTGCGAGGAGTGACTGTTCTGCTCCTTCACACTCAAGACTCGGTGGTGAAGGTGATTGTGTCAGTACCTAGGAGGCCTCGGGGCCTGTCACCCAGAGGGGTGCAATTCAAGGAAGAGAGACTACTGACCTCATGAACCTTAGAGGACTCTGTTTTCTGGTCAGGAGGTCATTCATTCCTTCACCTTTCAGAACACTGTCAGCTGTTAGTCGCCAGGGACCTGTTGATTTTAAGACAATTTATTTGACATGCTAAACAGGTGTCCTAAGCAGATCACTGACACTGCTTAGGTTTTGCGATTTTGAAAGTCCCATGCAGGAAGTTCTCTTCAGTCCAAGGTTCACAGCCATATTTTAAAATGGGCCATGGGGTGATGAATGAATAAACAAAATGTGAGATAGTCACACAATGAAATATTATTCAGCCATAAAAAGGAATGAAGCACTGATACATGATACATGCTATGTACAACATGGATGAACCTTGAAAACATTATGCAAAGTGAAAGAAGCCAGTCACAAAGGACCATATATTGTATGATTCCATTCATTTGAAATAGCCAGAATAGCCAAATCCATGGAGACAGATAGCAGATTAGCGGTTGCCAGGTCTGTGGGGGGAAGGTTGGCAAGTGACTGCTAATGGGTATGGGGTTTCCTTTTGGGGTGATAAAAATGTTCTGGAACTGGACAGTGGTGATGGTTGCACAACATGGTTAATGTACTAAATGTCACTAATGGTAAATATTGTGTTACCTAAGTTTTACCACAATTTTTTTTAAAAAAAGAGAGCCTGATAGGTTAAAAAAAAATAGTAATTTTTAAAAATATTTTTTTAAGAAAGGAAACAACACAAATCATCATCTTTAGCAGAGGGTTTTAGTCCAGCATTCTGCCTGAGAATTTGTGCCTTGTTAGAAGCTTCCCTGAGTTAATCAAGCACCAATTTCTCCCAATCAACCCCATAAGGAAAATATTTGATTACATGGGCCAATGCCAGAAACGACCACGTGCACTGACCTTGGTCTGCATTAATCATCCAGATGCTGCTGTCCTGATGCAAGCCCATCACGGCTTCTCACCAAGGCCGTGGAGAGCAGGCCCATGGAGATATTCTTTAAACCAGGCAACAATAGCGACATCCATTTCACTCCGGGATTTATCCTTCACTGAACCACAAAGGTGGTTCAAAGGTCTGTGCCTTTCATCATATGATACCTTTTTGTGTAAATAAAAAGACACATATAAAGATGGAGATACAAAGGCTAGTTTATATATAAATGTTTTTCACAAAGGAAACATAAAAACCTGTCAATAGTGTTACCTTGGAGAAAGGGACCAGGGCAGCAGACTTCCACTTGTTATTTTGTATTTTATAAAACTCTTTAAATTTTCTAATCATGTACTTTCATAATATATACATTATATATTTATATGTAAATATAAATTATAAGTCAATATAATAGTAAAAAATACCAGCTGAGTCACTTGACTCTATCAACTGGGCCTCATAAATTTAATCATGAGAAAATAGTCAGTTGAATCCAAACTGAGAGACATTGTGTAAAACAACTCACTTGGACGCTATGAAATGTCACTGACATAAAGACCCGGGGGGTGGGGGGTGGGGGGGAAGCTGAAGAACTGTTCCAGATGAAAGGAAACTGAAAGAGACCTGACAATAAACGCAATGCATGTTTTTTTAAATTGGACCCTGGGTCAGAAATTTAAAACAAAAATAACAACTATAAAGGATATTATTGGGACAATTGAGAAATTTCAATATGGACATTATATTGGATAATGGCATTCTGGCAATGATGAACGTTAAATTTCCTAGATGTGATGATCATTGTAGGAAAATGACTTTGTTTTTAGGCGATAACTGCTCAAGCATTTAGGGGTGAAGTTTGAGCATTCTACAACTAACTCTCATATAGAGAGAGAGAAAGTGAAAAAAAGCAAATGAGGCAAGAAAAAAATTTTAATAAAAATATCAACTGGAATTCTCTGCACTTCTTTGAATTTTTAATCTACTAAATGTTCTTAAAAAGAAAAAAGAAATTCTAATTTTTATTATACTCATACCAGCAACAATCAAAGAGCAAGAAGTAGTGGAGTGAAGTTTAAATTCTGAGCTATCAAGCAGAATATTCAATACAGCTTCCCTTATCCTTAATTTAATTACAAAACCAACAGGGGCTTTGCTCTTCTCAGGGGCCTCCCTGTGGCCAACCCTGCCTGTCTGCCACAAGAAGCTGCCGGCTGCCTCCATGGGCCAAACTATTCCCAGGCGGAGACAATTCATTGCCAGAGACAGATTTTATAAGGTCTACCAGAGCCCCATTCCTCCCACCTTGTTTATCCTTTGCATTTATGCACACACACACTCACATACACTTTTTACTACACATATTTCCGATGTTTTGGGAGTTGATTTGGCCTGCAGTATATCCAGACCTTGCAGAAATCAGTCTCATTATAACAGTATTCTCTGGCTTCTGCAACAATCAGTTAGAAACTTGGATTCCCAGGTCAGGCAGACCTGGCTTCAAATCCCAGCTCTGCCATGTACATGTGTTCACTTGAGAAATTTTAAATCTCTCTAAGTCTCAGTTTCTCCATGTCTAAACTGGGGGGATAATAATCATACTCACTCCACATGGCTATTTGCAGAGTTAACAAGATTGTGCATTGATTGTGTACAGAAAGTACTCTATAAATTGAGAGTATAAAAAAATCTCTTGTTTTGAAGGGATCAGACTATAAAGTATGAACATCAAAGATCGTTTTAAGAAGTCACCTTAATCGTTCAAAAAGGATTATTTAGTGGGAGATTTTTTTTCTTTGAACAATTCACTATGAGCAAAATCATTGAAAAATGATAATTTAAAAGGGCAAGCTTATTACACAATGACACTTCCAAGGTTTATTATTCCTAGTATTTAACTACTTATCTTTTCAATTTTCACATAAAGCTAATCATTAATATTATCGTATTCCAGAAGTAATTATTTTAAAAGCTTTTGCTGTAATAGCTGAATCCTCCCTGGCTATTCCCGGTACCGAAGAAGGTAAAAGTGTTTATTTTTTTTAGGACTGACATGAATGAGATTGATTTTTGATGCCAAGAAATCACTTAGCATTCATGTGACTTCAACTTCACAGCATCTTGGAATATGTTTATCCTTAATCAAAATTCTTCCTAGAGGCAAAATGCCAATACCTTCACCTTGTCTGTACCTTCCCTAACAAAACCCAAAGAGAAATGAGAGACAAGGTCACGACCCAATGCCTAACAGCTATGCAGGCAAATACTCTGAGATGTCATAAACTACATCCATGGGTTGATAGCAACTGAATCCAGTTCCACTTAGCACCACTTGTCTAGTCGATATTGTGTCTAGCTTTCCAGTGGAAAAACTGAGGCACATAAGTAGAATGAAAAAGGCTGAAATAATATCTATTAAGATAAAATAATTGTGTGAAATGGGAAAGGTTAATAAAGGATCTACATGCTTTCAAAACAACCTCTTTACCAAATTTCACCTTGGGGGCGGGGGTGAAGAGTATTTTTAATAATCAGTCCTAAATTCTTCACAATTGAAGATAAAGAATTTTTTATTTTTAAACATTTAATGAAAAAAAATTCTAGAAGATTTAGTGTGAGCTTAACTATGGAAAAGTGCCAGGCATTGTCTTAAGCATGGAAACCAGCCTCGACAGACACCCGTCAATCACCACCAGTGATTACTTCTAGAGAGGAGAGGGTCTATGTAAGGGAGTTAAAGGAGACTTTCATATTTCACTCCTTTTATTTCTCTATCATTTGGATATTTTATAATGAAGATATTTCAGGCATTTACATGCATAACTTTTACTTTAGAAAAATCTCATAAATGACCATTTCTAACAAAATAACCACAGGAATTAGCTTACCCATGCTTTGACAGCACATAGATCTCCATTTGTGGCTTCTCGTTGCAGTGTTCTCCCTCAAAACTTTCAGACAAGCTTTTACTGCACACCTACCAGGCATCGTGCTAGGTGCTATTGTGTATGCTATCTCCTTGAATCTTCACAAAGATTCAAATTTTTATAAATTTGAGACAGATGCAAATTTTTATTTCAAAATTTTAAAAAAGTATTTTGGGGCACTTGGACTATAAAAATGGAATAACTTATGTAGCACTTTATGTAAGAGTTCCCTTTTATACATCTATTACCATTTCTTCCTTCTAAAAAATATGAAGCAGGAAGCTGAGGAGATTATTATTCCCAGTTTACACCTGCAGAAACTAAAGGTCCAAAAGAATAAAAACTCAGCCAAGATCACAAGTGAATTAGGAGTGAAAACTAGAACAAGAAGCAAGGCTCCTTATTCTCAATCTAATGTTCTTGCCACCAGAGCTTGGTCCAACTAGCCCAGTCATTTTTGCCATCTTGATACCAACAGCTGGTCGTAGAGTCATTGTACATTAGCTTCGGAAGGGGCTGTGGTGATCATGTAACTCCTCAATTCTGGCCGCACAGTAGAATCACTGTCCACCAATGCTGAAGCCCCACACCAGCTCAATTAAATCAGAATCCCTAAGGCAGGGGTTCTTAACCTTTTTTGTTCCATGGACCCCTTTGCCAGTCAGGTGAAAACCACGGACCCCTTACTAAGTCCACACTACACTGTGTATTATTTAATAAATATAGCACACCTGCACCAACACGTCCCCACAAGAATAATGTTTGTTTGTTTTTTCATTTCAATTCAAGCTCACAGACTCCCTGTTCAGAACCCCTGCCCTAAGGGTAAGGTTCAGACATCTGTATTTCATTAAAGCTCTCTAGTGATCCTAACCGGTAGCCAGAGTTGAGAACCACCAATACAGTCTTTAAGATGGGAACAAGAACTCATTTCAAAGGCTAACTCTGAGCCCTTGGCAGTGGTACCCAGAGGGCTGTTCTGAGAAGGACTGTGAGCTCACGTCTGTGATCAAAAGGAAAGCCGCGAGCAGAGGATAGGGTGGGTGGCACGTGCGCTGTGTGCTCACCAATCCGCATCTAGCCCAACTTGAGGAAGAGGAAACTGAGGCCAGAGAGCTTGTGTGACTTACAATAGTAACAAAACTAGCTAGTGGAAGAACCAAGTCTAAACCCAGTGCTCCTAACATCTTGGTCTGTCCTCCATTCGTACATATAACTGAGTGGATCCCAAACTGATCTGAAACCGATTCACAGCCACTATTAAGGTGTAAGACAAGTGCTGTATTTACCTCACTGTGCCACCGCACACCTGCCATTTCATATGCCCACATCCAGCATCGCTCACATCGGGAGCCGGAAACAGACGCCTCCCACAGGCAGCAAGTAGGCACTAGGTGCTGCCGGTAGCAACTGCTCTGTGTTTTCTCGTAAAGAGAACCCCAGAGAGAGAGGTGAAGCTGGACTGGAGCTGGCAGCTGTGGCCACAGCTTCAGTTTATGACTAGGCCACAGGAGGGGCTGCTCAGGAATGTGCCTGGTAAGGGGCACCAGGCTACCTCCTGCCGTGCCCCAGGCAAGCGTCTCTGGCATGCAAATCAGTGCCTGTCTTAGAAGCCTGTGGGGGTTAGTCCTGTGTGTGTGTGTGTGTGTGTGTGTGTATGTGTGTGTGTGTGACTCAGGGATCCGTCATAAAGGCACCATGAGTCACCCGCTTCCTGACCAACGCACTGTGGAGACAGCTTCAGGATGCACAAAAGCACAGGAAAAGAGCCTCTTGGCCAGGACTAGGCGCTGTGTTTTCAGGAAACTGGTTGCTTTTGATATAAATACACACACATGCACAACCCCTGAGCTAAAAGTCAGCAAGTTCAGTGTCTTCTCATTGAGACAAAGCTCCGTTCATAACGTTTTACTTCATTAATCATTTATTTTATTACTGTAGCACTATTCTTTTATGGGAAAAAATGGACAATACCTTGTTTTCTTGGTATACATTTCTTTCAGAATCTCCTAAAAAGAAATACTAACGATTCTCTGTAGTTTCTATTCCCATTTGGTAGCTATTGATGGAGAAGCAGAGATAACCAGAAGTTGCCCCAGTTAAGCAAATAAATTAGCTTCAGAGCACCAAACCCTCCCCTACCCCTCACACATGCGCGTGCACACACACACACACACACACACAGAGCCACGCAGTGAGCAAGCGGCCAATTCCTACAGGACCAGAAGCTCAGTCAGAAGTCTTGCCTGCTGATTCATTTCCACACCTTGTTGCTCTCCACCCGCAGAACAATATACAGAAGCATTTTCAAACAGCTCACACAAATGCGCTCACTAACATGCAAAAGCAGCTACAAAGGAAATTAATCGTTTCCCCCAGAAGCTTTTATTTATACAAAGGCAAAATCCCCTATTAGGACCTTCCAAGATTTGTAGACTACATCTTGCTTGGGTTTTTCTCTCCTGCTGCTAGGTGAGAAAGAACAGGAATGCTGCAAAAATAAAACCCCTTTCATAATACAGGAGAGTGATAGTTTGGTGACAAATTGTGGACTGTGGTGAGCAAATATAGGCATAGTGTCAGGAGACACACTACAGCCAGAGTGACCTTTACAAAATGCAAATATGATCACGTTCCACACACACATCCCCCAAGCACCCCCTCCGTAAAACCCTTGAATGGCTTCCCATGGCTCTTAGGACAAAGGCCAAACTCCCTAATGGGGCCTAGAGGGCTTGCCTGTTTGTCCATGGTGCCTCTCCAGCCTCAGGTCCCATTCTTCTTCCCTTGCCTCAGTCATGTCCCCTTTTCCTCTCTGTTCTGCAGTTGTATCACACCCCACCAGTCCCAGGGCCTTTACACATGCTAGTCCTCCTGCCTAGAATACTGTTCGTGCTAAGCCCTTCATCTAGTTTAACCTCAAGCATTCTGCAGACCTCAACACAAACTTCACTTGCTCAGGGCAGCAGACCCTGACCTCCCATCTCCATCATAATTCCCCCTTTCTTCATGTGTTAAAGTGAGGTTAATACTTCTCCCATCCCTCTTCAGATTTCCTGTGAATATTAA
>JAQZBX010022533.1:0-19714 GCA_029593785.1 Cabassous unicinctus
ATTGCATTTTGTTTATCTGTTTATTTGGTGTCACTTGCTTTTAGGGTGGCCAGAAGTATAGCCTTTTTTTTTAGTGGTATTTTTCAAGATAATTAAAGAGAAAAATACATGTTATATTCATCTCATCGATATGTAGATTGGTATTATTTTGGCCTTCTGTGAGCATTCACTGTGTCCTGATCTCCGGACATTAAAAATATCCTTGGTGTCAAGTATTATAAAGGTTATAAACAGAAGTATTGGTTGGGTTGTCTTATTATTATTATTTTTTTATGTTATATATCAATGGGAATCAATGTTAGAAAAATTCAAAGAATGTGCTGAGATGAAAGGAAAAAGCACACAGATATGTGAGCCTGAGTGATGTGTAATTAGTGGTTGATATTCTACCACCTTCAACCTCTTAAAGTTTCAGAATTAGAAAAGAACCAATGGATTCTAAGCGCTTTTATTATTGTAGTTGAGGTTTTGTTTTGTTTTTTATTACAATATAAATAGTTTTCTCTATTCATTTATCTTTGGACTAGCTTAAGTATTTCCTTCTGTTCTATTGTTATATATCGTTCAGGATCTAACCAGGAAAATGGAAACCAACAGAAAGTCTTAATGAAAGGAAATTTAATAAAGAGAATTGATTATGCAGATATACAAGAGGTAAGAAACCAAAAGAGGGTGACAAGGCAAACGAGATTAGTAAGAGGAGTAAGTCACTATCACCCTTAAGCTGGAGTGAAAAAAGAACAAAGTTATGGGATTCAGCAGCCCAGGTTTTCTTGCTGTATCATGATATATCGGGTGCAAGTCCCCAGGAAGTTAAGGAGATAAAACTGCTCCTAAAGGAAAAGAGGGAGAAGGAATCCCCAGGCTTCTGCTTTCCCCTTCCGTGAGGAATTTAATCATGCCCCCAATCAAAGACATGTTCAAGTCCTAAATCTTGGTCCTGTTAGCATGAACCACTTGTATGTAGGACTTTTAGAGGGGCTATTTTTAAAGTATGGCCAACTGAATGAGAGTGGATCTTAGTCCAATATGACTGAAATCTTTATAAGCAAATTGGGCACAGAAGTAGAACTTGAAAGTAGGAACAGCCAGAGGGAGATATTGCTATGTGACAGAGAATTGCTATCACTAGAACATTACAGACATTGCAGAAGGTATGTCATTGCCAATACCTTGATTTTGGACTTCTAGACTCCAAAACAGTGAGTCCAATAAATTCCTGTTTTTTTACAACAGCCAGTGTGTGGTATTTGTCATAACAGCCTTAGCAAACTAGGACTTTCCCAATAGTAAAACCTAGCTGGAAGCCTGCTGATGTGGGAGCTGGGGGAATGTGGTCTGCTAGAGTTAGTACCTCTGAAATATAAAGAATACTAGGACAAGGATGAGGGATGGTTCTGAGGCTAAACAGTTAAAATAGATAATCAGTCTGTCCAGTTTATTACTCAGTACCCATTCTCACCCCGACTTCTCCTTAGGGCTTCCCCCTAACATGAAGTTATTATGTATCATAAAAATGAAGATACTCTTGCCCTCTCTGCCATCACAGGGGATACAAAATCCCATCAATCATCATATCTGTCTAGGCATTCAGTAGACCTCCCCATTGTTTACAAATATGACTCTTTGAGGTTTGCACATTTGCACTAAATTCTAACATAAAGCACAACCTCATTCAAGATAGCAATGGAAGTAGAGAGGAGAAATAACAAAATATGCAATAAACAAATGAATAACAATAAATGAATAAATGAATTTCTAAATAAATTTTATAGTAAGAGACTTCCCAGAATATCGCAAAAGATCCAAATATCCTTCCTCTCTGCTTTATATGCCACAAGCCATTGTCCACACATTAGGAGGAATAGAATCTCCCAAGGCACTTCTTAAAAATGCAGATCCAAGGTCCCACCATATGTCTCTTATCCCAAACATACATGCACTTACAAAGAGATTTGGCAGGGACCTAGGAATTATAATTTATTGTAGGCATTTTATGAATTTTACACCGAGGCATTTTTTAACATAAGTCATTGTTTTAAGTTAAAAAATCTATTTGTCTCCCAGGAACACCAGACACCATCTTGTCTCTATTTTGTTCATTGAAGGCCATCTACTTGAAATCCCCTGTTGCCTTTACCCTTATGTCAAAATTTTGTCTTTTCTGGAAATATACTTAAATTGATTATAGCATGCAGAGAGTTTCTTGGTGAGTGATACTTGGATCTACTGTTTTGGAATGGAAAGAAGGGAAGTAGGATTGGCGAAAGGAGAAGACATGTCGTGATGCAGTCAGGGAGGACTGAAGCCAACCCTCTCCCCACACCCTACCACCAAGGCACTGAACCTGGAATGTCCCATTGGAGGTAATTGTGGTGAGGGACCTGGGCCTTTACACTCCAACAAGATCTGCTAGTAATTAGATGTGGATTGCCCTGGAACAAGAGTGTGGCCTTGGGCCAGGAAGTACTCTCCAGTATGTCAATTTCCAGAGATAACAGACAGTTGAAGGCTCTCAGTGGTCAGAATCTCCAACAGGTGAAGAATAAGTTTCAGTCCTGAGGGTAGATATGGGTAGTGCATTACAGCAAACAATACATCTTATTTGAATTCAAATTCTTTATTTTCTTTAAATCTTTTTCTTTTTCTAACAATTCCAGCCTTCTATGGCTACTCCTACCTTTGTGCATACTTTATGGTCCACTTAAACTCATTTGGGAACTATCAGTGACTTTTTCATTTTGTAATTTAAGCATATATGCAGATATATGTGTTATAATAAAGTATGCATGAATATACATATCTTAGTTCTCCACACATAAACCACTTGCCCCTTGAGGATAATCATAGCAATGTACAGTTATTTGAATATGCATATAGTTAACACCAAAGTAAGGTTTATTGAAGATTATTGCATTTATTTTTCATATGTGTGAGAAATAATATAATTTGGTGCTCAGATCTATTTTGGTTTATTATTTAAATGTCAAATACTGCTTTAAAATGCATATGTGATAAAAAATATCAGGATATTGGTTAATTGTTGAAGCTGGGCGATGAGTATATGCAGACCATTATATTATGTTTTTCTACTTTGTGTACATTTGAAAAGAATCCTAATTATACACTTAAAAATTCATATCAGAAGGAAAGTACAGGTAAAATGACAAAGTTGGCTATTTTTCACTGGCATAAAACAAGAAAAAAGATGATAGCAGAGGACAATTTAATTCATATTAAATTATTTTTTTCATCATATGATTGAGAAAAATTACAATAGATCTTTGAGAAAAGTAAAACATTGATGTGCTTATACCTGAGATTTCATGAACACATTAAAATGAACAATTTCTAAAGTGGATTTATGAGGAATGGAAATATATACATATATCATGGGAATACTAAAAATAATCATATTCAACCACTATAAGCCAATAAGGTAATGATAAATCAAACTATGAAAATTCCTTCTAGTCTGCTAATAGGTCAGTTCTTTAAAGTATGTTCATGTTTATGTACTTAGTAACTGAATTGAAATTAATTCACTTTTTCTAGTTCCTCAGTTTAGTTCACTCATTCATGATTATTATACACTAACAGCATTAATTTTCCAAGTAAATTCCCTCAAGTTTTCTTTTCTACTTTACTTCCCACTCCCAAGCCTGTTCCCAAAGAAACACATGACACTAAGGTGAGACTGCTATAGGAACACTGATTACCTAATGTTGCTCTCAGTATAGATGTTCCAGCTTCATATTTAGTGTTTATTAAACATCACCTGATTTTAATTGGACCTTTGTATTCTATTTCAATTCCCCTGTCTGGTGGCTTTAGCTGTTCTGAATACATCCATTACTACATTTCATATTTGTGAAGGGTTATTACAGGTTGCCTAACACACACTAAGCTTGACTGGAAGGTTAATGACAGATTTACTTTGCAAAATGTCACCCAAATTGATGTAATCAGACTGGCCATGGTCTCATGGTAATTCATTTATAAACTTAATAGTGTTCTGATCAATTCTAATCTAAAAATATCTGAAAATGACATTTGTCCTTAAAACTTGTGAACATTAGGCAGTGGAAAAATCAGCATGGAACAAATAGAATTTTGTTTGAAAACACTCTAATTACTGGAGTCAGAGCTATCAAAGAAAAAGGAAATGCATGTTGCTATATGGTGCTTGCCACTGATTTTAAACTAATCTCATACATGGACAAACAAAATAACCAATTTTAATGAAATTCCCATCTCAAGGACGGGGTTACCTGTTATAATAGGGGTTAATTCTTAGCAAGATATTGACCATAACCTATGAAGAAGAATTAGGTTATAGGCTAATATTATGAACTCCTCTAGCAGTTGGACAAGCTGAGGAGAGACTATCATCAATAGATGTTGCCATCTCACTGATATGAAATTGTTTGCAATGGGTTTATCTATCTCTGCCAGGGATTACCATAACATCCTTCAATTACCTTGAACATGAAGGGCAGGTAGTTGAGTCCATGGTAAACTTCCAATCAAAATAACTCGAGTACTTGGTTCACAAACCAATACTTCCTCCTTGTGTTAGTATTTCCTCAGACTAGAGAAATTTTATTAACTGGGTCACAGAAAAAATAGTGCCAATGCTACTGAGAGATCGTATCTGTTTATATAGATAAAGATATGGCATTTATTGAAGATTATTGCATTTATTCTATATAGAAGTGGATGGTTATATTCATCAGAATTTCCTACATGAGAAGGAAGACTAACATTTCCCAGGGACCTCCATGTGCCAGGTTGTCTGAATTGATTGTCCTGCATCTATTCTAGAGCATCTGGTATAGATGGCAGGTGCCCCATGGAGAGGTAACCACCAATAGGAGAGAGTTATGAGATTTCTCATGTTGGCCTTGAGTATGAATCTTTGGGGAGAAGAAACAATGTCTTGGCAGTATTTCTGGGAAAAATTATTTGTGATATGCAACGTGAACTTCCTGATCACATACTTTTGAGGATGACTTACAGTAAAGATCAACATTATTCTTTCTGTTTGCTTGTAACTCTATGCTGAGTCAAATGTCAGTGACTGTTCTAACCAGAATTACCAAGACTGCATTTAAAAAGCTAACTGACCCTGGTGAGCAGAAAGATTGTTTCTTTTTCTTCATTCTGAGTCTATGGTGAGATAAACATTTTAGAAAACAGTTTTCTAAGAGGATTTTGCAATATTGTCTGTGTATTATAGACAAGCGTTTTCAAGAATTTATAATTCTTTCCCGTAGGAATCGTTAATGGATTTTATAGTGTCTAGATTCTTAGTTAAATGTAACAGGAATCAATTTTGGTTATTCAAGAAGGAAAATAATCTATTTTAGGAACACTGAGAATGCCATCATACCCAGATGGGTAGAGAACCAGACATAGAGAATATCCAATTGGGGACAATGACCACAATCACACCACAGAACTGGGAGATGCAGTTCTGGGAACTTCTAATACTGGCCTTGATACTGGTTCACATTCGCAACAGAGCTCGTGCTGGCCACTACTCACCAGGAAATCCAGCTTTCGGCAGCATCCAATGGTGCTAGTCAGAAACCTTTATTTTCCCTGTTTCTTTAAAGTTTAAATAGGTTCATCTGATTAGTGAAGCTTAGGATTTGTGCAGAAACCTTAGTCACAAGAGAGCCTGGTAAAGCAAACACCCGTTATTTTCAATGTTGTTAGTGGCAAGGTGACTATCTCCTCCTTTAGCCCTGCCCCCATAAATCTCAGGTTGAAAATTACCCAACCAGAACATAGGGAACCAGATGGTTTAATGACAAAAACAATGAACTTTCTAGAGTCCACTTGTTTGACCATCCAATACAACATAAATCCTTTCTACATCAACACACAATGCAAGTTTAATTGAATAACCAGAAATGTTATCTTAAATGGAGAACAACTAAAATTCTCATCAATTATTTCATATACCTCTTTAGAGATTATACCAGGTTCCAGAATATCTGGGTGACATTGATTCTCATTTCAGTATTCTGTAATCAATAGATGAAATAAAAAAGTTAATGTCTACCAAGGCACACTATATAAAATAGTAGACCACAGTGGATTACATGAAGAAAGTGAGACCTTTTTTTCTGCTTTAGCTTATAAGGCAGGCAATAGTTATTATTCTTTTGCTTTACCACTAAGATGACTATACACTCTACTTTATCAGGACCATCTTCCTTTATGTCTGTCTTCTGGTGTCTGCCTGATATCTTTTTTCCAGATTTTTAAACATCATTGTTATTAAATTTTATATTAATGAGTCAGTTGAGGTAATTGAAGTCCCATTTTGTATTTCCATCCTCTGTTATGCTTCTGTCTAGTATTGCTTGAGACACTTTATCCTAAGAGTATTAAATTTGAAGGAATTCCAGTCATGACTTTTCAGATTCAAGGTAACTAACGCCATCTTTCAAGGAAAGCATGAAGAGAATAACTGATAAAATAAAGTATGCCCAGAAATAAACAGGGATAGCTATACTTATAGGACTTAGGTGGTTGTGGAAGACATAATCAGTGTTGCTGCCCTTGCCAGCCACTTGGTGCTCTACCATCATGGGTATGATGCAGGCTTTGGCTAGGGCTGCTGTGTCCAGAAAGTAAGGCAAGCGTGCATATGCCTTATGCAAACAATGAATTTGTACTCTTCATAGAGTTGAGTGGCAGTAGCCACTCGGTCTCTCAAAGACCTGTCTTTAATGGATATTGTATTTCAGGTGACCAAAGGTGGTAATTTGATCAACAGTGTTACTACTGCTTTCCCTATAATGCAAGAGTGAAATCCTTAATATTAGATACTTTTTTAACCAAGCAAGACAGATAACCATCCCAACTCCCCACTCCCCAATCCCTCAAATGATAGTTTCCTGCAACAACTCCAGTAAAGAAATAAAGACCAAATATTTTCAGTCTAAATTTAAGGAATCATATAATCTTAATGTGGTGTCATTTTAATTTGTCACAATTAGATATTGTTAAAAATAATTTTAAGTGCCTTCTAACTTAGAAATTTTAAAATCAGAGTTCATTGCAAAAGTTCAAGTTTGTTTTAATGTTTTTACTTGTATTTTTAAATTAAATACACAATTAGAATAAAAAGAAAATGTATGCCCAATTAGGAGACATTTTTACAGGTAGAATGGAGGAGCATATTTTATTGTCTAATTCAAATGCTGTGAATCTAAAATTTTGAGCTCTGTGTAAAATAAGCAATATGTATTTGAAAGTAAATGACAATCCTTCCTTATTAATCTCCCTTTCATGGCAGTTTTTGTACATTGCATTTACTGCCTATTCACATTTTTGATGAGAAATGCAGATTAAGGCAATGTCTCTATTGTGTCTACTAAAAATAAACTTCAACTATATTTTAGACAGCTTTAAAGGCTAGACTGTATTATCTTTTGAAAGATCAGAACAAAGACCCTTTCAGTTCATGAAGAATGGATGAAAAATTGCTCTAATTAGTTTATTTTAATCTGTAGAGAGGAGTAAAAGTTGTCTACATGTTATAAATGGCTAATTTTTAGTAATTAGATTTTATTTCTAGGCATTGTACACAACCACCTGGATTGGCCCTGGTCAGATTTGCTCTTTCTGTCTTTCTCTTCAAATAGATTATGTCAAAAATTTACTGTTCTTTAAATATAAACAACATGGAGATCATAATATCCATAAAACTGCTCTTCCTAGTTATCTTTAGGAGAATAACTACCCATCCAGTGACTCAATACAGAACCTTAAGTGTTTCCCTATTAGTCATCTGCACATGCAAATGTTCATCATTTTCTTTCTGTTTAATCTCCTAAATAGCAATCCCCTTTGATACTTCTTCATTTGCACCTCTGTCACCCTAATTTCGTCTCTTGTTGCTTTTTCCTGGGATTATTGCAGTGTACTTTAATCGTTTTTGAGATGTTCTTCTAGCATTTGTCTTGTTTTGCTGCTACCAAAATAATTATTCTAAAATGAAATTTTAGCATCTCCCTCTTTGCTAAAGCCTGAAAATGACTCCTTAGATCTCTGGAGATAAAGCACCAACTCCTTCTATTGACACATTTTACTGAGCACCTTTAGCCTTTGCTAATTCTATCTCCAACCTTAACTGCATGTGCAACATTCCCTCTCAGCCCTTACAGCTAAAGGTCCATATGATAATAACCACAACTTCTGGGAGATGTAGTCTTTATATTTGTTGGTTAGTTAGTTGTGAAAATTTATACTTTGAGTCCAATAAAAGATAGAATATAAGAAATTAAATAAAAGACAAGAGGAAATAAAAGTGGAGTCGACATAATCTATAGGGAAAATAAGTAAAACCTTTACCCCAATATGCTATTACCTATAACAGAAAGATTATTTTCTAATTCCTAATTGTCAGCAACTCCCCTCAGTTGTCAAGTGCTCCATTCATATACCAAATGGTTACGGAACAACTTCTATTTTGGGGGTAATGTGCAATGCACTGTGCATGTGATTATGAATAATATTTGGTTCCTGCCTACAAAGTGTTCAGAGTCTAGTAGGGCAAATAAACTAGTATGCCAAGTTATTATAAAGTATAAAGAGTCCTATGACAAGTGTCATGGAGTGGTGGCTGGGTGAGGATCTACCAGAGGAAAATCTCCAAGAAGTATGATAACAGTAACAAGATAAGATCATGGTGTAATGTGGTCAACAGCATGAATTAGAGGATGCAAAAGACAGCATGGCATAGTGAAATACTTTAAGTACTATAAACTTAACAGATAAACCAAATCTTACATTGCATTAATATATGTTTATATTAAAATAATTTTATTACAATTGTAATTTGATGCAGATGACATTTTCATGTATATTCAAGGTAGTAGCAGGCCTTGAATGAATTTATAATATTTATGTGACTGTAACATTCTCTTTCCCTACTACACCTTATAGTCAAGGAGAGCATGTTGGATGGAAAGAGGACTGAGAGGTAGTAGGAAAGACATAATCTAACTTTTGATTCATAGATACTGTATACTCTTATGTGACCAATTTTAACAAAACAATCTGAAGCACATTTCCTCTTCTGCCTAAATTCCTTTCCTTGACCAATAGACTTAATTAGTTTAATGTGTTCAAAGTTTTATGATTAATTTTGAAACTCAATAAATTATTAATAGGTTTGTAATAGATCTATTAATAAGCACCAAATATATATACTCTAGCTTCTTAATATAATATTTTTATTTTAATATCCAACAGGATAAACTTACTGCCTCCAAAACTTCACACTTTAATATTTTTGTAATTTAAATAATTTATTCTGATTTAATTATTCATTTAGACAATTAATTGATATTTTCATAGACTCCTATATTCAACTTCACAAAATTATGTATGAAAATTGGCAAATTAACTGACCAACACTGACTTGTTTCTGGAAATAAGACCTGTGTCTCATCTCCTCTCCTGGCCTAGGAGGTGTTGGTGGCTGGGGAAGAAAACATGGTAGAATTAACATTAGTATGCACACTGACAAAACTAATACTGATATCTGATCATCCTACTCTCCTTTTCCTCTCCTGGTATATGGACTGCCCTTCTATCAGACCCAGAAGACATGAGGCAAAACTGATGTCTACTGAAGAGAAAATGTCAAAAGGAACAGCATTTATCTTTTATAAGGAGTAAAATAATTCATATGAAGAAGCATAGTACATATTTATTTGTTTTGTATTTCAAGTCACTAAATGGTAGTCCAACTACCATTCTGCTTGAATTAATTCTTAGGTCAACATTCCAGTATAATTCCACACAAACATAACACTTGCCCTTGGTAGTGACAAGCAACAGGTATGTATTTTTCTTATTGTTTTCTTATAGGGTTTCATGAGTAACTAATTTTCCACAAAAAAATAGTGTTAAAAATATTCAACAACTTTCAATACTCAGACAACATTTTGTATATGAATATTTATACTTGTATATAACTACATACCATATGATTATTAAACATTTTTTTCAGAGGTCTCAAGACAGAGATCTTTTGCAACATTTCATTTATAATTTGATGTCCGGTGTTCAAAACTGTTAATTTAAAAATATATTTTCTATCTTACTTGGCATTTTGTTGAGTAGTGTTTTGATCCCAGTTTTGATGTAAATGGCTCAGATATCCTAGACTTCATAGAAGTGCCAACTCTTTTCATATTATGTCACATATAATAACATATTTACAGAAAGTTAACACTGAGCTATATGTATGAATTTTATTAAATTATGTTGCCACATATTTTAGAAATGCTAGTACAAATATAATGAAGCTTAAATGACACTTTTTTCTAGCTATCATGTGATCAATACTGCATTAACAATTAAAAAGTTCACATATTGATTAAGCTACAAAACTGGTCCAAATCTGAAGATAAACATTTTGTATTTCTTCCAGAGCTTTCCACTATTGTTTTAGAATTCATAATATATTTAACTTTATTTTTAGTCTATGTACTATCCTTTTAATTCCAATGTGCTGAGGATTCAATCACTATATTTATATTATACTAAATCAAATTTTGAACTCTTATAATAAAATTACATTGGGAAAATTCAAGTACCATTGAAGTAAATAATACTCCAGTGATAGATGGAGAGAACAAAAAGAAAATGTGTTCTCAAAATATGGAGCACCTCTACCAAGAAGTAAATAATTTATAGGTCAACAGCCAGCATTTTGACTTTTATTATAAATCATTATATCTAATATGTATACATTTATCATCTGATTTCATTTAAAAACAGTGACATCTAGGTGATCATATAGAATACCTGAGATAAATCACAGTTCAACAGTAAAATTGATAGATAATAAAATTCATGATAATGAATGTTAAAGCCTTGTGTTCTTTAAATATAGTGAGAATAACTCTTAAATAACAAATGAAAAAAATAAGTACTGCTGCAACTGTACAGTATAAGGGTTGGCCTGCAGAATAGCTAAGATCACTCCATGAGTTCAGTGTTGTCACAAAAATACTGCTGCATCATCTTTATTATCATCATCATGAAAACACACAATCTCAGTGGCATAAAACAACAAGCATTTATTTAGCCCATGAGTCTGCAGGATGGCTGGGGAAGACTACCTAGACTGGACTCTCCTGGGTGTGGCTCTCCTTCCAATGTCTCGCTTCCATTTCTTGGAACAGCAAACAAGCCTAGGCATATTCTTCTTGTGGAGATGACAAAGGAAAAAGAGTGCAGATGTAAAACTCAAAACATATTTAAGAATGTACAGCTTTATATTTGCTAAAATCCCATGGGCATAATAAATGGAAGAACCAAAGGTTAATGGGAGAGAAGGATGCCCCACCCATTCTGATACTGTTGATCAAATCCAACAACAAAGGAGTGGAGACACACATCCTCCAAGACTGTGAAAGAGAGGAGTGACAATTACCACTGTCACTATTTTAGTAGACTACATTGTGGAGCTAGTTGCTGCATAGTATGTCGTGGGAACACAGCTCAGGCACAACAGATATTTTCAGCAAGTGACCACTTTACTACTTATACATCACATAGGATCCAAAAGAGCAGAGGAAGTGATTCCATCATGGCCATTCCCCAGGGTGGTCAACTGCTTGGGTCAGGGTCAAAGGATGGCAGTTTCACACACCCGGCTTCTTGTCAGAGATGATGGAGTCATGTGTTGCCTGAGTGGTGAACTTTTATACTCCCCAAAAGAAGGGGGTCCCACCAATGGGCAAAAAGTATACATCAAGCAACCTTTATATAGAAGTTTCCACCCTGGCAAGCAACTGGGGCTAAAAATTCCTGGTTTTGTGCTCAAGGTATGGTTAGGCCACTCCATTCTGGGCCTTTTCATGGTTGCAATCTAATGTCTCCCCCTTGCCTCACGCTGTTTGTTGTTTTTTGCAAAATGGAAACATGCTGAAACGCCTCCTCAGAAGCAAACAGGAGAGAAATGGTGGAGGTGGGGGAAGGTGAGGGCTGGAATATGTTCTATAAGTGGCTCTAGCATATGTAAGGATTTTTATAATTGGTACAAATGCCTACTGAAATGATTTACTGAGAAATTGTCTATTATGTAACATTTTCAAAAGGTATTATTTAGAAAAAGAGGACAAAATATGTATTGGACGGTACTTGTGTAAGAGAGCTTTAATTCTTTTTCCTTAGTGTGAAGAAAAGCTACTGAAAGTATGCAAGCTTTGTAACTGCACCTATTTCCAAGTGGATAGATCAAGTAAAAGAGGAATCAGTCTTTTTTGTAGCAGGATACCTTTGTGAACTATTAATCTATGTGTTTCTCTTTTTACTTTTTTGCATATCAAAAAGCATTAGGTAAGCCGATGCCCATACGGGCAAAATCTATAATAAGGTGAAGGGTGTAGTTGTGCAGTAGATGAGCAGTGATGTGATTGGGTTCGGCAGTGCTAGTTTGTGATGGGAGTAGGGTAGCGGGGGTTGGGTTGGACTATTCATGGAACTGGGGGGAGGGAAAGGAGCAGGTGAACTCTGTAGATTTACAAGTCTGTGGTTAAAACTACAATGTTGGGAATGTTCTTTTGGAAAATATGGCAGGGAAGGGTTACTGGTGTAGGGTGTTGGTTGTGTGTGTGGAGGTATATGAAACAGGGCACACTTGGGGCAGGCTTCTATGTAATATGTAGGTGTTCATCTTCTCATAGTGTGTTACATCAGTGCGTGGAGACCAACACAATAAACAAGAAAATATCAAACTCCCACCCTGGGAAGTCCTGCTATGCTCTAAATTGGAGGGACAAGAATCCCTCAAGAACAATAGGCAGTGCCTAATAAAAGAAAACAGACCAATATGTCAAGATCTCAATATTATTGCAAGTAACTATGAATCTTATCTTTAAAAATTGAAATTTAGTGGTTACCATAGATACTGAGGGGAGGGGGAGGGAAGAATACAATAGATGGAACATAGGGCATTGTTAGGGCATTAGAATTGTTCAGCATGATCTTGCAATGACAGATATAGGCCACTTCAAATTTTGTCAAAACCTATAGCAGCATAAAATCCAAAACGTAAACATTAACGTAAACATTGACTATGGTTAGTAGTAATGCTTCAATATTTGTAGATTAATTGTAACAAATGTACCATCCACATGTAAAATGGTATGAATAGGGGAAAGGGGAAAAGGGGGAGGGCATTGAGTATATGGGAATCCCCTATTTTCTCTATGTGACTTTTCTGTGTCCTAAAGCTTCTTTGAAAATAAAATGAAAAAAAATAAGACCCTGGGGGAATATGTGGAAGAAAATGTCACTGTACCTGCAAGACAACAGATCTTACAATGATGAAAGACACAACGTCCAAATTTTTTTTTATTATTTCAAATTTAAAAATTTTTTTTGTATTTTATTTGTTATTTTGAAAATTATTTCATTTTCTTATTAATTTTATTTGGTTATTTTGTTGGCTTCATTTTTGGAGAGGTTTTGGATCACAGGTCACAACAGTGGCAGGGGAGGATCATTGGTGCATGGTGTCAGTGATTGGGGGTGCATGGAATGGGTTCAACTCGGGCATGCGTCTAAGGCATATGAATATGTTCAAGTGTCCATGGGTCATTGTCTCAGTGGGTGGAGATCCACATAATAACTAAAGAATGTTGAATTTCCATCCTGGGGAGTTCTGCTACATTCTCTAATAGGACAGTAAGAATCCTCCAGTGCAAGGGCAGTGCCTAGTGAAGGAAGACAGACCATTATGCCAGGCCCTTGAAATTGATGATTGTACCTATGAAACCTTTTTTTAATGAAATTGAAAGTCTAGTATTACATGCTGTCTAAGAATTACCTCCTGAAAGCTTACTTGTTGCTCACATGTGGCCTGTCTCTAAGACAAACTCAACATATAAATGCACTACCTCCCCACTCCGGCCTGCCCCTGCCCACCCCCCATCATGGGTCATGACTCCGGTGGATGAGCCATCCTGGCACCAAGGGATTATTACCAAGCTCCAACTAACAATGCATCTGGAAAAAGACCTTGACCAAAAGGGGGATAGGTTAAATACAAATGATTTTTTATGGCTAAGAGATTTCAAAGTGTATCAGGAGGTCACTCCAGAGGATATGTTTATGCAAGTCTCAGCAGGATCTCATTGACTGCCGTAGTAAATATTGCCTCAAATAGCAGGGCTTCTAAGGGTTCTAGAGACACACAGAAACTATAAGCAGAGTAGACAACTCAGGAATTCAGCACCTTGTCAGTGTGCCTTACTTTGGAATTTATGCTCCTTAGTGTGACATAGTTAGACTCATTTATAGGTTCTCTACACATAGCTCTTCTCCTCCGCTTCTTTGAAACTATAATTAGCACTAAACTTAAAAAATATATGTCTCCAAGACTTAAATCTTTGGTCCGTCCATGTGTCAATTGAGCCCTGAATTTCAGCAGAGTTGCAACACCTACTCGCCAGTTCATTGGACTCACCCAGGACGACTAACAAAGAGATGATGATGGACAACACCCATCCCAAGAAACAGAAAGTGTCTGCAACTTCAAGCAAGATAATTCCATCCATTTGCCCCGTGGGATCTAAGCTCCTTCTCAATTAGAAGTAAAGTAGGCATCACCATCCCCAAATCCTCAAGATTGGGGAATGAACAATGGACTGAAGTAGACTTATTATTATTCTGCTATAGACATTATTATTCTAGCAATGGAAGAAGTCTTATCATTGATATAAAAGCCACCAGAGGATCTGAGGGGAGGGAGAGGGAAGAATGGATGTTGTATGGGAGCATTTTGGGGACACTGGAGTTGTCCTGCCTGACATTGCAGTGACAGGCACAGGCCATTGCATATTTTGTCATAACCTGTGGGGTAGTGTGTGACAAAGTATAAACTATAGTGTAAACTGTAGTCCATGGTTGGTAGCAATGCTTCAGTGTGTGTTGGACGATTGTGACAAATGTACCACAGTAAAGAGGGATGTTGTTGATGTGGGAAAGTGTGGGACAGAGAGGAAGTGGAACATACGGGAATCCCTTACATTTTTTATGTAGCATATATGCAATCTAAAGCTCCTTTAAAAATAAAAAAAATTAAAAAAAAAGACCAAATTAAAAAAAAAGTATCAGGTAATTCTCATTTAACAGCACATGGAGTTTCCTTGGTTAGTAACCATGCACTATTCCTTGCTTGATATATGACATACAGGCTTTAGAAATGATAAATGGGAAAACTAAATTTTTCTTTTCCAAAAGATAATATATATGTTATAAATAGGAAATGGGGGAAGAGCAAGACAATATATATGCTATAAATAGGAAATGGGGGAACATCTTGTACTATATTATGAAAATATTTGCATGTTTCATAACATCTGTGACAGTGATAAATAATCCTTCCTCTCTATTCTCCACATTCTAAAGTAAAATGTTTCACTATCTTTTGTGTAAATGATAAAAGCAGGCCACCCACATTGAGAGTTTATACTATGTCTTGCTCCAGGAACTTACCCATGTGTGGCAGTTTGGTATTGCTTAGGAATTCCAAAAATAGATATTGGATTGTGTTTGTAAACTGGTCTGTTCCTCTGGGCATATTAGATTGTATTAAATTCAGAGGTTTCACTTTTGCTTGTTTAAATTATGATTAGGGCTTTGATTGGGCCACAGTCAATAGGATGTTGAGTCCCTGCCCCCTTGGTGGCACACGGCAGAGGAGAGAGTTTTAGTTTTGATGTTGGAGCCCCAGGAAGTAAATACACAGAGAAAAAAAAACAGAGGAAGAGAGACAGCTCATTAGACACGGAAGAGGCCCTGGAAAGAGAGATGAGCCTGATAGTCTACAGCTGACCTTGTGAAGGGAATTGAGCAGGTGAGCCTGGAAAGAAATGAACACTGAGGAGAGAGACTAGCCTTATACCAGCCTACAGCTGAGACTGGAAGAAGCTGGGAACAGGGAACCTTAAGAGGAAGAAGGAAGGCTGAACCCTAGCAGACATCTTGCTCCAATATGTGGCCAATGACTTTGGGTGAGAAAAAACTCTTTTGGTACTATGAGTTGGACTCTTTCGGGCCTTGTGACTGTAACATTCTACCCCAAATAGATACTCTTTATGAAAGCCAATAGAATTCTGGTACTTTGCATCAGCACCCCTTTGGCTTACTAATACACCATGGATGGATATTTTCTTGTCCATATATGTAAATGTGAGGTAGGGGGAGATAAGAATCCCAAGTGAAATCTCTAATGAACTTACTAAACACTAATCCCTACCTCAGAGTATTCTTCACAGAATATCCAAGAAGTGATGCGAGTTGAATCTAGTAAACAACCATGAGTTAGCTCATCAAGGGGATTTTATGTCTCATAAAGGATTTTGTCATAAATGGGGGTAATAGAAGTATTTTAAGCAGGGATATGAAATGAATAGATTTTAAATATAAGAAAGCATTCTAGTAATAGCCTTCAATATACTATAAGACAGTACAGATGGAGACACTGTTATATAATCAGGAGGGGGAAGTCAACAGTAATTCGTAATCAGATTATCATATTTGTATATCTGAAATTATGTACTTATGGAATCCAAGTGGGATTTCTTGTAGCTAGCTGAAAACAGAGGACTGAGCTTTAGAAATGCCTGAGAAGAAGCTAAAAACTGAGATCCAGCAGCATATAAGTGATAGCTGAAGATAAAGCTAGTGATATGATGGTCTATGGAGTCTGTGTAGGAGAAAAGAGAAGTGACAGGATCAAGAATAAAACCTTGTAGACTGGCTTCATTTAAAGATCTTTTACACCAAAAATACGAAAGAAATGGAAATAAAAAATCAGATTTTAGCATTAATAGAAGTAGTTGGTACATTTTTATGGTAGCTGGCATTTTTATGCCTCTTTTATATACACATAAGAGCAACAGACTTAGTTCAGTAAAATTTTCCATCTTTTGTTTTGAAACACCATATGAGTTTATCAAATAGAAAACTATGACTCTCCATACTTATTTTTAATCAGTGGCTGCAAAAAACCTTCTTTATTGCAGAGGAACCTTCTGGACACTGTTAGTGAAGTTTTAAATGCTTTTAGAGACACCAATATATTTGGATAAGTGAATATATTAGGATGATTAATTACATGGTTTAGAAATCAGATGAAATATCAGTCCATGCTCTCACTAACAGAAATTCATTTTAAAGAGATATAAATTTTGAAGAAAAACACTGATGAATCAGAGTTTCATTGGAAATTATTTTAATTGAAAATGAGGGATTTTATTTAGAACAAAAATAGCTATATTTTAAATGACAAAAAGTATGTAAAATGTTTTTTCTCCATGAATTCGGTCTGAAAATATTTCCTGTATTAAAAAAAAAAAAAAAAACATTTTCAAATGTTTTAAGTCTGTAGTAAAGTGTGACTCTGTAGCTAAGTGCTTCAAAGAAAAGTATATCTTCTTTTCTCCATGCTACCACTGCAAAGAAATCAGTACTACATCAGTATGTCAGGAATTAAAGTTCAAATATCTGTGTTCTTTCTGCCTCAAATGTCCTGTTAAATTAATGCTGACTTTTTTCCTCTTTGCCATTTTAACAGCCATTATTATTAATTTAAATGATGAATATGGCACAAACATAATTGAATTATCCCAGTTTATCACCCTCATTTGTCATGAGAATTAATTTCCATTAATGTTTCAGATTAAAAGATACTTGGTCATTTATTTGAAAATTCTGTGTAGTATTTATCTTAGACTCCCCAGTGACCTACACTGATGTAAAATTAATCTATAACTATTACCTGATATATTGATTATTATTTTTATTTCTGAAGAAGAAAAAAGTTTAGAGAGATGGATTTTATATATTGAATACATGATGCAGAATCATTGATAATTTGCATGAAGATAATAAAACCATCTTGAAACCAGATATCCTAAAATAGAATCATGTGAAACATAATGTTAAATAATCCAACAGAAACATTTTAATCATTTTTAAGTATCTTAGAAGTAAATAAATAAAAATGGATTTATTACAAAAACTTTGACATTTCTCTGAAAAGAAATAAGAAGCATTCACCTTAGATGTATATTCCAAGAGAATTTGAAATATCTGAATGGTTAGAATATGACTCATTGTCTAAATAGGTTTCTTTTTATTAAAACTTTGATAAATAGAATAACATATTGTTAATATGGACTTGAAAGGTTAAAAATTTTCAAGGTTTGTTTCCACTGAAACTGTATGAAAGTAACTACTTAAAATCATTGATATCTGAATTACAAATATGAAATACCTGGAATATAGATGATCATCTTAAACCAAAATTTCTTTTTCTTTGAGAAGCTCTTTTTCAACTTAGAAAAGTATTTCATCTTGGGCCTTTTTCATTTATGTCACTATTTTATCTGAGTGACAATTATTTAAATTATTATATTTTACTCAACAATTTATCTTACATACATTTTATTTTGATAACCAATTGAAGGCAGTGTCATTTCAATTGCATATTATATTAAATCATTCATGTTTTCCAGGAGACATGTTCAATATATCATCACAGAAGACAAATCTGCCTCATTGTCTTCATCATAATTATCACCAATGAGCAATAGTTTAAAAATGATTGCACTTCCCATTTCAGAGATAAATTTTATTATGTCATGAAACATAAAAAATGTATTGGGTTTATGCTTCTCCAAAGGTTTATGCTTTTCCTTTTTCCTCCATCTAAGTCAGGGGTTCTTAATCTTTTTTGTTCTAAAGACCACTTTACCCTTCAGGTGAAAACCATGGACCTCTTACTAAGTCCACACCATACTATGTATTATTTAATAAATATATCACAACCACTGATATATTTATTACCAACGTTATTCCAATACATCCCCACAAGAATATTGTTTTTTTGAATTTCAATTCAAGCTCATGGATCCCTTGTTAAGAAACCCTGACCTAAGTACAATTGAAAACCTTAGATATTACATATAAAATGAACATAAGAAGACCCTGAATGGTAGAAAGAAAAGCCAGATCATTTAGGAACCTATATGATCTAAGGAGCAAAACAGAAGTTAAGATCCTTGGATTTCTTTATACCTAACATACCCCATACTTGGTGCTGAAGAAACTGGTAACCAAGAAATGTCGATAGACACAGACAAAAGTAAAATAAAATAAAATAACAAGCCCCAACAAAAGCCTGCTGTCTCTAGCCAAAGGACCAGGAAAGAGACAGCCTAGCAAGGTAGAACACTTTTATGTTACAATCACTCTGCCCACCCAAACACTACAGAATAAACAAAGCGCCCCTACTCCCACTGACCCACTAAACACCTAGTATGATGTCTAGACTGCTACCTTGACAGGCACTAATGAGGCATCCCCACATTCCCTCCAGGGTTGGTGTCAGAAGCAACTCAGTAGAGAGGACTCTCACTACCAGCCAGTGGCAACGGAGCCACACACTGACAGCATGATTGGAGGGCACGTGGGGAGTGGTAACAAGGCACTCCTCTCTGTTCCTAGCAAGACAACATGAGCAGGACCGAAGTGGGGAGCCAGAACTCTACCTCCACTCAGCAGTTAGAGGAGCCCCTTCTTTCCCTGGGTGCTGGGTGTCACCTGTCATTAAGAGGAGGTGTACAATTTTCCCCTGCTGGAAATATGTCAGAGGAGGCCAGCTTAA
>JAQZBX010022533.1:19814-31592 GCA_029593785.1 Cabassous unicinctus
TTAAAAAAAAAAAAAAAAAAAGAATTAGTTCCAGAGTCTTATAACAAAATATTCCAAAATCACAAATTTCAAATAAAAAATCATTTGTCATACCTAGCACCAGAAAAATCTCAACTCAAATGAGGTAAGACAACATGGAGATAACAGAGATGTTAGAATTATCTGACCAAAATTTTAAAGCAGCAAAAAGACACAAAGAGCAATAACAAACATTATTGAAATAAATGAAAACATACAAAGTCTTGGCAAAGAAAGAGAAGATACAAAGAAGGACCAAATTATGTGAAGCAAATACAAATAAAATTGAGAAAGAAAAATAGACAAATCCACAATTATTGTTGGAGATTTCAACATTCCTCTATCAAGAACTGATAGAACAACTAGACAGAAATTTAGAGAGGATATAAAACTCATCATCAACAGATGGTATTCTAATTGACAGTCATAAAACAAGAGCAATCCACATGACAATAGCAGAATACACATTCTTTTAAAATGTCTATGACCATATACCAAGATAGACCATATCCTGGGCAATAAAACCATCCTTGACAAATTTAAAAGAACTGGAATTATACACAGTGTGTTCACTAACAATAAGGGAATTAAAATGAGAAATCAGTGACAGAAAACTAACAGGAAAATCTCTTAAAACTTAGAAAGTATACAACACACTTCCAAATAATCCTTGAGTCAAAGAGGAAACCTCAAGGGAAATCAAGAAACACAATGAACTGAATAAGAATGAAAATACAATGAATTTGAGGAACGCAGCTAAAGCAGTGCTAAGATGGAAATGAATAGCACTAGATACTTACATCAGAAATTTCAGCTGTCTTCATCAAGGCCCTTATTTTTTCTCCTGGAAGCAAACTCCAAATCATTAGTTTTTCACAAATTCCCTTTGGTGATATATCACACTATTGTGATATAAGACACAATGTAATTATTTTTTTTTCCTGTAATTAAAATGTTATTTTCAAATTTTGTTTATGGTTACTTGAAATTGTTTTTCAAAAATCACTTGCTACATGTTCATATATAAAGCTTTTTCAGTGGATGATATTTAGGATAGTAAAAGCCAACCCAGTGGTCAATGGGAATCCCAACAGACCAGCCTAATGCAGGAATGCTAGCACATGTAGATCTTGCCCTGACAGTGTTGATAAGCCTCCATTGATCCATGACACTGTTTATATTCCAGGTGGCTACACACTAAAAATGCCTCCAGCTGGGAGGCCTGCCCTGATTAATGTCCTTTACTCATAAGGTACAGATGGCATGACACTCATCACCTTTATTAATTTATTACGGCTGCCATATGGGAGAAACAGCCTTCCTTTCAATTGGAATCACTTGGGGAAAGAAAGGACATGCCATTGCCATGGGGACCCTATCCAGCTACCCAAACTAGCTGAAGATGAAAGAAGTCAGTGACTTGCCTGGACTCAAGCAGTGCATGCTGGCATTTTTCCACAATTCCTACTTTGAAAACCAGATGGAAGGCAGTCTGCCAGGTGAAGCAATACCTCAAGTGTGCTCTCTATTAGGCAACTGTTTGTCATAGTCTGCATCAAATGAAAATATTTTAGACTGAGTTTACGAAGATTGTTCAGTTTACCATCAGTATGGTGCTGGTTAAAATTTTGTATAATAAAAATGTGGTAGAATGGTAAGTGGAACAAAATATGTGCACTTTTAAATCCACATATTCAGCAGTGTTTATGTTTTAAAATTACATTTGTGAGAATAGGAGAAATATATAATTTGTGCAGTTACTTAGGAACATGATTAATTTACCATATATAGGGCGAGGTAACTGCATGTGTTGAATTTTCCCCAACTCTTAGATTTCAGGCCCTGGTTCAACACATGATATAGGGGAGATAATAAATACTTATTGAGTTAAATTGATTTCTGATCAGTTTCAAATGTGACAAATTTTAATTCCCACTTCATAGTTAAATAAAAGAATCTCTTTTGATGTATGGTAGAAGATATCATCTGATTACTGCTATTATAAAGTTAATATTTTAACTTGCATATTAATATTATTAGCAATAAATCTTTTCAATGTTTTTGTTTTAATGAATTTGAGCTTCAGAATATCTTTGTCATATCTGGAACAAGGAATTGAGGCACAAGGATATATAATTGCTAGATAGCATTTATATTCTGATGCACAACATACATACTAAATGTATTCACATTTAAAATTATATTGTCTAACATTCTACAACATTAAAAAAGATTTGTTTTTTTTTTTTAAAGAAGATACATCTATCAGGGTTCTATGCAAAACAAGCAAACCATATTTCACTGAATATCTAAACATATGGAGATTAGGCACCTCATGAATTAAATTTTAAATGAACTGAACTTACTAGACGCTTGACAGCAGGAAAAAAGAGTACCAACAAGAATGGAAATACAGCAGTGTACCAGATTTATTAGGTAAGTATCAAATATAATAACTCTAAGCTAAAGGAAATATATACTATGACCTATAAAGTAAGTCAATTCCTACTCTTGAGCCTACCTCACCATTGACAACTTTCCTATCATATTTTCTAAAATATGTTCTAAATGTATAATATTATGAAGATATTATTTTGCCCAAATTTTCAAACTAAAGAACTCTTTGTTGAGTACCTACTGTGTGTAAGGCATTGTTCTAGGGTCTAGGGATAATATGATTAACATAAAAAGACAAAGATGTTCTCCTGATGGTACTTGCATCACATGGGACTGCCAACAATTAAATAAGAATTCAGGTATAATCAGCACAGTAATATGTTACATACAGGATATTATGTGAGCAAATAAAATATATGTAATCTCTGTGGCTTTGGGGAAATTATATTTTGGCAGAAACGTATAGGCTCAGTAATCAAGTGAAGAAAAAGAAAACGTTCTTGAGGTACAAGAAACTATATGAACAAAAGCCTGAAAGTGTAATGGAGCCTGTATACTCATGAAACTGAAAGCATATCTGCGGGGTGTGAAAACCTGCAGGGCGAGAAAGGTGAGATAGGCAGAGAAATGAACAGCAGCAGCTGATGATAAAAGGCTACTTAACTATATCTAATGGTGGAAAATGATATCAAAAAGCATCCTAGAATTGGACGTCAATGCACATACTATGGTTGCCCTATAATAATCTCAACTGCTCATTATAGGATGAATTACAATTTTGAATTTAACAGAATATTGTAAAATCTGAACTCTTATGCCAGACATGTAAAAAAAGAGGCACAGATGTCCCCATGATTCAGTACTATATAATACAAGTTCTATACATTCTATGTGTTATGCGTGTTACGTGATGATGTATATAACAATTTTCAAGGAGGCACACACTGGACAGATGTTAAGGATAAGAGAATTTTATAAACAAATGCAAAAAGTAAGGATTGACTCCCAAAGTTAGAAAACCAGAAGATTATCCATCTGTTTAGTCTGGAACTATGGTTGGCAAAGATTTGTGTTTTCTGTGACTGACCCTTGCTGTAATATTAAGCATCAGATGATTGAACACACAAAACCACCATACTCAGAAAGACTTGGATGTCTTCTGCTATTTCAAGGATCAAAAACTGTGACTCTATAGTAGTGTTAAGTAGTTCACCAGATGATTATGCATGAAAGCAAAGGGGTTGTCTGAAATTCTAACGGTTCATATCATTGAATCAACTGTGTTTTGGATCTTGAAAACCTCTCCTAGAAAACTGTTATAAAGAAAGAATAAAAAGGCAATAATGTTTCATTTTCCAGTAATAAATTAGTCTCTATTAAACAGTGAGGCCAATTAGGAAATTATTCAAATAGTACAGATAATAGGTGATGCATTAGGGTAGCAGTAGTGAGGATTGAGACAGATATTTAAGGGGGCAGAATCAAGAGGGCATGCCATTCAAACAGAAGTGAGGATAAGGGAGAAGGGCACAGTTTGATACTAGGATATTGAGCTCTGGTAAATGGTGATGCCTTTCACTGTGATAGAGAACACAGAATAAAAGGAGTACATTTTGCAGGTAGGTGATTTGATTTGTTCATTTTAGTATAGTTGAGTTTTAGATGCCTGAGTACATTCAGGTCAAGATGCCCAGTTGGCATTTTGCTCTACAGTTAAGAGATAGAGGGAAGAAAGTGGGGAAACTAACTGTAGGTAATTTTTTTAAAGGAAATTTTAATTAGAAGTTTGCAAAATATGATAAAGCTATAGATTCAAGATGTATGTTCAAGAAAGGGCTATATTTGTAATTATATGAAAGCCATAAACATGTTTAAATATACATGGGATTAAATATATGAAGAGATAATTGAAGATTCAGGAATGACAATTGAATGACAAGAGGCCACTGAGAAGGCAGGTGCAGCACAGTACAGAGGACACGTGTGTAACTCCGCATTTAATATCAGGAAGAACTTCTTTCATTGTTACAAGAGGTAAGGTAGAAAGATTAGATGGGCACATATTAGATCCTGTATAAGAAAAAGAAGGCATTTTCAAATGATGGCACATAATTCTTTGTGAATAGGAGGTGTCTTACTTTGCTGGGGTTGCTGTAACAATGTACAGGCATACCTTGTTATATTGCACTTCACTTTATTGGGCTTCACAGATATTGCATTTTTTTTTTTAACATATTGAAGGTTTGTGGCAACCTTGTATGGAGCAAATCTATCGACACCATTCTTCCAATAGCATGTGCTCACTGTGCCTCTGTGTTACATTTTGGTAATTCTTGCAATTTCAAACTTTTTCATAATTATTACATCTGTTAAGGTGACCTATGATTAGTCGTCTTTGATGTTACTAAGGTAATTCTTTTGGGACACTACAAACAGGGCCCATATAGGATGGCCAACTTAGTTGATAAATGTGTTTGTTCTGGCTACGCCACAAACCAGTCATTCTCCCATTTCTCTCTTCCAGCTTGGGCTTCCTTATTCCCTGAGATACAACAATATTGAAACTAGGCCAGTTGATAATCCTACAATGGTTTCTTAAGTGCTCAAATGAAAGGAAAAGTCACATATCTCTCACTTGAAATCAAAAGCTAGAAATAATTAAGTTTACTGAGGAAGGTATGTTAAAAGCCAAGATAGGCTGAAATTTAGTCCTCTTGTGCCAAACAGCCAAATTGTGAATGCAAACAAAAAGTTTTTGAAGAAAATTAAAAGTGCTACTCCAGGGAACATGCAATTGATAAGAAAGTTTAACAGCCTTGATTCTGATGTGGAGAAAGTTCTGGTGGTCTGGACAGAAGATCAAACCAGTCACAAATCTTAAAAATTCAACTTTTTTTTAAGAACAAGGCCCTAACTCTCTTCAATTCTGGAAAAGTTGAGAGAGATGAGGAAGCTGCAGAAGAAAAGTTTGAAGCCATCAGAGGTTGGTTCATGTAGTTTAAGGAAAGAAGCCATCTACATAGCATCAAAGTGCAAGGTGAGGTAGCAAGTGTTGATGTACAAGGTGAAGCAAGTTATCCAGAAAATCTAGCTAAGATCTCTGCAGGTGACCCACTGAAGGTGGCTACTGTAAACAAGAGATTTTCAGTGTAGATGAAATGGGCTTCTATCGGAAGAAGATGCCATCTAAGACTTTCAAAGCTAAAGATAAGTCAATACCTGACTTCAAAGCTTCAAAGGACAGGCTGACTCTTTTGGTAGGTTAGAGCTTAATGTAGCTGGTGATTTAAGTTGAAGCCAATGATCATTTACCATTTCAAAAATCCTTGAGCCCTTAAGAATTATGCTAAATCTACTTTGCCTGTACTCTATACATGGAGAAACAAAGCTTGGATGCAAGCACATTTGTTTACAAGATTGTTTACTAAATATTTTAAGCTCACTGTTGAGACTTATTTCTCAGGAAAAAAAAATCCTTTCAAAATATTGTTGCTGATAGAGAGTGTACCTGGTCAGCCAAGAAGTCTAACAGAGACATAGAACAAAATGAATGTTTTCATTCCTGTGAACACAACATCCATTCTTCAGCCCATGGATCAAGGAGTCATAACAGGAGGCAAGACTGAAAGTGTGCTGGCAAGATGGCTGTCTTGAGGAAGAATGACTTTTGTTGAATAGAGTGAATATCTAATAAATTAAGAGAAAGACTTGTTGGGCAATTCTGATGACCAATTAATGATATTTAAGTTTTTACCAAAATATTTTCTGTTAGATTTTCTCCAGCAAACTGTGTATATAGATAAAGAAGATGTTGAAGAATTCACCGATAGGTTTCTGATTTTGACTCTGAAGCCACTAATATTTCCCCTATGAAGCACTCTTTTGAACTCTTTCAAGATAAGTATCATAATTTCTTTAACATAATATTCAGTAAAATAATGCCTTTACTTTTAAAATAAAAAAGATAGGTCAACAATTTTAATTTTCAGTAGTTTCTAAAGAATTCCTCCTAGAATATTTAATATATTATGAGGAAATTTTATACAAAAAAGGTTCAAAGATGGAAAACAATCTCATACAACTTGACCATCCACTGTATATATGTATAAAGATAAGCATATTTTGATACACATTCTATGTTTCAATAATTTCTTAAAAGGAATTAACAATTTCTTTATTGCTTTCTATTTTGTCTACTTACCATTGTTTTTAAAGTTGCTAATCCTATAGAAGCATGAAAAATTTAATTATGATTAAAATAAAATTTTTTTTTGCTTTCACAAAATCCCATCATAATTTTTAAAACATATGCTAGTGGTATGTCTCTATTTTTGCCCTTCAGGTATAAAATCTGATAAATATCATTTTATTCTTAATTTATGCTGTGATTTCATTATATACCTAACCACACATTTTGTTCAAGTTCTCTGTTTATCATTGCAAATTAAAGTATATAGTACTTTGAATATTGGTCTGTCTTCTATTTCAAAATGTTGGCAAATCTTTTTTTTTTTTCAAATTATTCACCTTTATTTCAACCAGTCGTCTTCTAAAAAGTAAATATTTTAATGTCCTTTCAGATTTTCTCTTCATTTATTATTTTAATACTTCTTATTTAATTTTGAATGTATTCCTTATTTTATGATTTGTGACACTGAAGGCAGGAGCATTGTTCCACATTCTTTTGGTATGATTTCCAACAGTTAAAAAATTGCCTTTATTCATAGGTGTCATAGTCCCATAGTATTATATTAGAGGTAAACCACATTGTCTAAAATATAAAACACTTTTGTAAATGCATGCCAGGTATAAATTTATTTTTCCCAGTTTTTCTCAAGAAACAGATAATAATTTGTTAGCAAAAGTTTTGTCACCAACTTGATATTCACTTACCTTCCAGCAGAATGAGCAACTCCTCATTGGAAATATTCTTTCCAAATATTTTGAGAATGCTACACTACTCTGGCTCAGTTTGCGTCCCCATAGTCTACTCTCTTCACCAAGACAATTTTAGCATTTATGTTTCCTAAACTAAGAAAAGGAAATATAAAATTAAGGATAAAGACCCAACTATGGGCTTTACCTTGGAATATACGATAACTTATTTCCCCAATGTAACAGAGTTAGACTCATTTACAATTTCCCTACACATGATTCTTCTACCCCTTTTATTTGAACCTATAATCAGCACCCTACTTGTTAAATATATGCCCCAGAGACTTAACTCTTTGGTCTGTTCATATCCTGGTTGAGCCCTGAATCTCAGCAGAGTTGCAGCAAACACCTACTCTCCAATTCATCAGACTTGTCCAAGTCAGCTAACAAAATGATGATGATGGACAACGCCCATCCAAAAAGGTGAAGAGTATCTACACTTGCAAGCAAAACAGTTTCTTCCATCTGCCCTGTGAGATCTAAGGCCACTCTCAGTCTGAAGCAGGTTGGGCATCACCATCACCAAATCTTCAAGACTGAGGAATGAACAAACATAAGGGAAGAATGCAACCATGGACCAAAGTAGACATTATTATTGTAGTAATGGAAGGACTTGTATCATTGATATAAACATAGTGGTTATCAGAGGTTTTGGGGGGAGAGAGGGATGAATTGGTGTAACATAGGGCATTGGAATTGTTCTGCATAATACCGCAATGATGGATACAGGCCATTATACATTTTGTCATAACCTATAAAATGGAACAGTGAAAAGTGTAAACCATAATGTTAACTATAGACTGTGATTTGTATCAATGTGTCAGCATTTGTTCTTCAATTGTAACAAATGTACTATACTAATGAAAGATGAAAGATGTTAATAGGGGAAAATTTGAGATGGGGAAGGTATTGGGTACATGGGAATCCCCAATATTTTCAATGCAACTTTTCTTAAGAGATTATATGTGTGTGTGTGTGTGTGTGTGTGTGTGTGTAAGACAAACTATTTCTTCATACTCTTTTCATATAAAATTTTACAAAGGACAATGATCCTTAGTGTAATGGTTTATAATGATGCTTTGTAGAGACAAGACATTCTTCTGCTATCTCTGGTCTACAGTTCAATCTCTTGCACCAAGTTGGATCTCAATAAATACTCCTTGTCTAAAGGAAATTTCTGAATTTGTAAAGAAAATGTACCCAAATCCTCTGGAATTTCTTTACAGAAATAGTCAATAGTTTTCCATATACATGAAAGAGATTGGTTGTTGTTTTGGAGAGTACAAATGTAAAACATTAAAATCCACTTTGCATAAATATTGTGTTATGTACATAAACCTATATTCTTTGAAGGAAATCAAAATGAACAGGGCATTTTCTTTGCTTCTAGTTACTTTCCAAACCACAATTTAAATACTGTATCTAAAAATAACTATAAATCAGAGGAAGAGACTGGAGGAAGTAAATTAATAGACCCTTCACTGCTTTGGAACGTAAGTTTTCACAATTTATTTTATCTATACTCTCATTTTAATAATAGGCTCAAATATGTCAATAAAGGCAATAAAAGTTTACTTCACATTAATAGCACTGTTACAGAGTCTTTATATAAGAAAGTCAAAAGAGGCACTTCGGTAAGGAAAATGAATGAAGGATTGAAAATGTTCTAAATAGCTTTCCTTAAAGGAACAAACTAAATAAACATAAAGAAAACAGTAGCCTGTCTAGTACATGATTGGAATACTTTGAAAAGCATTATTTTTGGGGAGAAAAGGATAATTTTTAAAATGAAAAAGACATGCTAAAATATTTGAAAAATAAAAGAAAGAAAAAATAAAAGAAAAATACTTCATATCAGCAAAATGGTTGGAAATTCCAGTAGTAAAATTTGGGGCATCCTAGAAATTCTCCCCACTTTCCACTATAATCATAAATTATTTCACTCTCCAATTATTCACTATCAGTAACCCATTAACATGAAAACATGCTGATTGTTATTTTTCCCATATTAAAAAGTCTCCTTCTAACCTTGCACTCCCCACTATATATTCTTTATTCTTTGACCTCTATGTGAAATTCCTTTTAGTCAATGCTCCTTCTCTCCAATTCTTCTTCTCTCATTCTCTCTGAACCCTCTCCAACTTGGCTCTCGCTTCCACCAATCCATAGAAACTGCTCAATTTCCACTTTACTAAGTTAGATCATCCGTTCTCACTCTTCTTCATTAATTGAACTCAACAGCACTCCATTTGCCCTACTTGGAAAATTGAAGACATTTCCTTCGCTTGACTTGCAGGACTATAAACCCTCTTCCAGCTTTTCTGCTACCTCACTGGTACTCCTTTTGTATCTTTTACTGGTTCCCCCAACACCTAAATATTTGATGTCACTGGGATGTATTCTTTGGGTCTCTCTGTTCATTTTACATTGCCTCATCTACTTGATGAGCCCATCCAGTCTTGGAGTTTTATATACAATTTCTGCCAACAATTCTCAAATTTATAAATTCACTCTCTTTTGGTACCCAGGCCCATTTCTCCCAACTTAATATCATTCCTTTGATATTTAATAGGCATCTAGGATAACAGCAGTAAACCGAGTGTCTCTTCCCAAACCTGCTTAAATATTTGGAAATTTTGTTACTCAATGCAAAATGTCAGAAACTTCTTTTATTTCCTACTTTCCTCCCATGTGCTATATCTCATTTCTCAGGAATTACTTTGGCTTTTCCCTCAGAATATATTTAAAATCTAACCAATTCTTACCCGTCCAGGTAGTCATTTCTTACCTGCATTACTGCAATAGCTTCTGAAGAAATCTTCATGTTTTTCCTTTCTCCTTTTCTGTTCTATTCCCATCAAGGCAGCTAAATGAACCTTGAAAAATTAAGATAAACAAGATGGATTTATTTGTAACCATAGTGTCAGGATGAAATTTCCACAGAGGAGAATAGAGACTAATTTATCCAGATCCCCGGACTTTCAGGAGAAGTCTTGTTAAGAGGCCCCAAGTAATACATGCTATAAGTATTTCTTAAACCCAAAGATAAATTAAATTCATTCCTCAGTAAAATACTGAGTGTTAGTAAGTATCATTCAATATTTTTCAAAAAGCAGAAACTTCAAAGGATGTAAAACATTTATTGATTAAATATAGATAATTAAAATTGAACTATCATTTTTTTGGTTTCTTTTTTTATTTTTCAAGAAAATTTAGGGAAGCGGGTGTGGCTCAATGGATAGAGCTCCCGTTTACCATATGGAGGCCCCGGGTTTGCTTCCCAGGGCCTCCTTGTGAGAGCAGGCTGGCCCACGCGGCACGGTGGGCTGATGCAGCAGGACCTCACAGCAAGGGGGAGATAAGCAGACACGGAAGAAACACACAGCGAATGGACACAGTAAAACACAAGCAGCAAGGGGGGGATAAATAAATAAATAAATAAATAAATCTTTAAAAAAAAAAAAAGAAGATTTAGATGATATGTGTTACATCAAAAAAATATAGGGGATTCCATATACCCCAATCCCTTACCCTCCCACCCCTTCCCACATTAACAACAGTTTTCATTAATGTGGTACACATTGAAGCATTGTTACTAACATAGTTACTACTATGGATTGTAGTTTGCTTTATAGCTTACTTTGCCCCACTCAATTTTATACGTTTTGACAAAATGTATAAGAGGTTGTATCCATCATTGCAATGTCATGCAGGACAATTCCAATGTCCCAAAAATGCCCCCATGTTGCACCTATTGTTCCCTCTCGCTCCCCTCAGACCTCTGGTAGCCACTGACTTTATTATCAATGATACCATTTATTCCATTGGTAGAATAATAATAAGTCTATAATAGAACAATAATAAGTCTGCCTTACTCCATTGTTCATTCCCCAATCTTGAGGGCTTCATAATAATCCCTCAGTGCCAAGGAAGTTAATCCATGAGAGTCATGCCTCACACTGGGTGGAAGGTAGTGCATTTATATGCTGAGTTTGGCTTAGAGAGAGATCACATTTGAGCAACAAGGAGGCTCTCAGGGGGTAACTCTTAGGCAATATATAATACTAGGCCAAGTTTCAATTTCACAAGAAAAGTTTCATGAGTACAATCATCAATATCAAGGACCTGGAGTAATGGTCTGTTCTCTTTTGCTAGGCACTGTCTATGTACTCAGGGGATTCTTGCTGCTGTATTAGAGAATGTAGCAGGAATCCCAAAGATGGGAATTCAATTTTATTGCAGTTAATGTGTGGGTCTCCACCCACCAAGAAAATGCCCCATGGCCACTCGAACATGTTCATATACCATAGAGGCATGTCCCAGGTCACCCCTATGCACCATTCCTCCATCAGCAACCCCCCCCACACACACACCAGAAATCCTCCCCATCTACAGTTGTGACCCTTTTGCTATCCAAAATCTCCCCAA
>JAQZBX010022534.1:0-31489 GCA_029593785.1 Cabassous unicinctus
ATCCCCCCCTTGCTGCTTGTGCTTGCTGTGTCCATTCACTGCGTGTCTTCTCTGTGTCTGCTTATCTCCCCCTTGCTGTGAGGTCTTGCCGCATCAGCCCAGGGCACCGCGCAAGCCGGCCTGCCCTCACAAGGAGGCGCCGGGAAGCGAACCCGGGGCCTCTCATATGGTAAACGGGTGCGCTATCCATTGCGCCACACCCGCTTCCTGCCGTGAGGCTGCTGCATCAGCCCACCGCACCGCTCAGGCCGGCGTGCCCTCACAAGGGGGCCTCGGGGCGCGAACCCGGGCCTCCCATATGGTAAACGGGGGCTCTATCCACTGAGCCACACCCGCTTCCCAGATGGGTGGCTCTTTTGAGTGGATAGGAAGAAGTGGGTAGGTGGACACCAGATATGAAATGGATGGATAAATAGATGGGGAATGGGTAAATAAATGGATGGGTGGATGGATGGAGGGATGGAAAGATGGACGGATGGAAAACTTAGCATATGGGTAAATGGATCAATTGTTTAAAAATTGTGTTTATGACTGGATGGATGAATAGGTAAATGAGTAGACATAGAGTGAATAAAGATGTAGGTGGGTGGGCCAATGGATGGGAAGATGTATGGCCAGGTTTCGGAAAGGAGAAGGGCTGTGGCTTAGTGGAGAAGATCCTTAACAGTGACCTTGGTTAAAGTGAGCTCATCTAATGTCACTGCCATGGCACCCCACCCTCCACTGCCCCAGGAGGTCCTCAGCCTCTAATGACACTGAAGTCTGCCAACTGTGGTCTCCTGATGATGACCAGTCACATCAGGAATGATGATCAGGGACCAGGGCAGATCCAGGGTGGCTTTAGCAGAGGGTGTGGGTCTGGGGAAGCCCTTGAGAAGGACCTGAAGGAGTAGGGTGGAGCCCACAGGTTCTTGCACTTACAATAGTGCTGCCCTGTCCAAGGTGGCTGGGCACCTGCCCAGGAACAATGTCACAGGGCTGGCACTGGCCACCCTGCCCTGTGGGTGGGGGTTAGACACATTCAGGCTTGCTAAGCCCACCCAAGCAAGGCAGTGGCTGCAGGAGAAGGTAGCTCTCACCATGGTAGCAGTGCTGGCCCAGTAGGGCTGGGAAAGAGGGCTGACATCAGGACAGGGACACCCGGCTCCAGCCCAAGCACAGCTGATGGGCTCAGCTCTGCCAAGTTTCACTGCCTGGGGCACATTTTTTTAGCTGAGGAATAATGAGAGGCAGGCATCCTATTCCTTCCCCTTCCCTGGTACAGCCTGTGTGTGTGTGTGTGTGTGTGTGTGTGTGTGTGTGCATGCACATGGTTTGCATAAGTGAGCATGGATGTTATATGTGGGTCTCTGTGTGGGTTTGTTCATGTGCACTAGTCTGTGTGTTTGTCTGAGTGTGTATGTCAGGGTTTGAGTATATATGCTAAGACATTGGTACGTGTGAGTTTGTGTTTGTGTTAGCATGCTTGTGTGAGTATGTGGGTGCGTTTGAATGTGGGGAGGTGTTTTTGCGTGCACATGAGCACATTTGTGTGCATATTACTGTGTACCTACACTTGCATGTGTGTGAGTATATTTTCATTTGTATGAACACGTATTTGTCCATTTGTGTATGTACATACTGTTGGCATGTATGTGAGCATGCTGGTGTAAGTGTGTGCATGAGTGTGCAGCTGGATCTGCGTGTTCATCAGGGGACAGGCTTAATGGAATGAAGGCCCCATTCCACCCCCATTCCTGGCCCCAGCCTCATCTCTTATCATATCGCCTCCTCCACCTCAACCCTTCATAGAACTTCAGTTGCTAAACAACTAGTAGTTCACCCAAAATACTAGACTATTTCAGGTCTCCATGACCTTGCATGTGCTGCCTGGAATACTGCCTCTTCCTTTCTGCTTGGTAAAGCCTCTGTTCATCATCACAGGCCCAGGCTTTACAACCTGGGCGATCTTTCTGGTCATCTCAGACTCCATCTTCTGAGCTCCCTACTGCCTCTCAGATACTCCTCCATTAAAGCCATGAGGTATTTCTGCTCTTCCTATAGACTGGGGATTCCTTGAGGGTAGGATGTAGGTCTAATTCCTTTCTGGATGCCCAGAGCCTGGAACAGGACCTGGAATGGAATGGAATGGAATGGAATGGAATGGATGGCTAGACGGGAGGGTGGCTGGATGGGTAGATGGATGGGTTGGGGATGGATGGACTGGTGGTGGGTGCAGGCATGGATGGTTGCGTAGATGGATGAGTGAAAGAATAAATCTGGCTCTTCTCTAGAATCCTGGATTCTGAAGTAAAGCTGCTTGCAGCTCTTTTCCTCACCTGTCATTCACTCTCAGACCGAAGTAGTCGCTTGGCTTACAGAGGAAGTCTGCAACCTCGGAGCTAGCCGGCTCCCCCGCCCTCACCACTCTGGCTCTCAGGAGGACTGGCTCCAGACTGGCCACCTACTTTACCAAGGAGCAGATTAGGCCTGAAGAGGTATTGCCGAGTGGCTTAAGTTAGCCCCTGTTTGTGCTCCCAGATTTCAAAGGCTGGGGTGACTGCAGAGGAGGGGCCTGACTTCAGGCCCCTCTGCTAAGTGGGCAGGGATTTTGTGCCCTCCAGGCCTTGACTGCAGGCAGCTTAAGGCAGGGCCCTAGGAGGTTCGAGACAGGAAAATGGTGTTTTGTCTTGTTAATGCATCCACTTGGCTTTGAACTGGAGAGCAGTCAGGTGTCCCCAGACGGCTGCTTTGAGATGGTCTAGGGAGGGGGCAGGGTGTACTCAGGCCCGGGATTACAGAGGCCTTCCCGGGGGAAGGGGGCCTTTGATGGGGCCGGGTCTGTTGTCCACAGTCCGCCGCTGCTGGTGCTGCAGCCCACTAATGAGGGGGAAAGGGCTCCATTCCGAGGCATTCCCTGGGCCTCCCCTGGGCAGCAGGCGGAGACCTCCTTTGATGTCGGAGTCCTTAAGCCAAGTGGGGACTAATTGCCACAAGGTACAGAATGTTCTGGTTGCTTGGGGGGTCTGCAGCTTGCTCACAATGCCACAGCCACCCTGGGTTGGGGGGGCAGGGCGGGGAAGCAGCCACTCTCCTGATGTGAGGCAGCTCAGGAGGTTTTTTTGTTTTGTTTTGTTTTTCTTTCATGAACACAGACCCGCATGCAGAATGGGACACACACACACCTTATTCTGCTGCAACTTTGTAAACGGCATTATGCTTGAAAAGCATACTTGGTTTTCATCAAAGACTTTGTGCAGTGGGAGGGATTATGGCAGAGAGAAAAGAAAGCAGACTGTGGCTGGCGGGCGGTAGAGAGAGATTGGGATTCAAGGCCTCGTTTCACCACGGGTTGGCTGGGGCAAGTCACTGAACTTGGCTGAACCTCAGCGTACCCTCTACGGAATGCAGGACGCAGCGCCTGACGCATGTGTGAGTTCTTTCCTTCCATCGAGCGCTCGACTACATTCGTGAGACAGTTCGCTAAACACCCAGGTCCACTGACGTGGCAGATACAGAGACAGGTGTATTACCAGGTCAGCAAACATCAGATGGGTCTCACTGGGTCGGAGAACAGGGAGGGGAGACATTGCTTTGGCTTCTAATATTTGTGTCGCCGCTGTTTCTGTCTCCAAGGAAGAGGCTCTCATTTTCTCTGTATTATACTCACCCCCACCCACTCCCTCCGACCTCTACCTGTTGTTGGAGCCATCAGAGCAATTGGTACTCTAAGAAGTAAAAAATAAGAGCCAGTCTCTGAGTTCTTGAACTATACCAGGCCCTGGCTAGGGTACCTCACTACATTGTCTCAGATCCAAACACAGAGACTCAGAGTCACCAATCCTTGTGTAGGGCCCAAGAGCACACCAGGTGGGACGGGCGAGCCGCTTTCTGGTCTGCCTGCCTCCATATCCCAGGCCCTCTCTGACGTGCCCCAGCTGAACATGTCCTCATCAAGCCTCTCCAAGCTGCATTTCCCCATCTGTTCAATAGAAGTAACAAAACACCTTGCCAGCAGGCAGAGCCGTTTAAATGAGATAACCCTGGTGAAAGTACCCAGGGGGGATTTTTCCTTTTGGAGTAATCAAAACTTTCTAAAATCGACTGAGGTGATGACAGCACAACTCTGTGATGAAAATGGGAGCCACTGAGAGTACACTTTGAATGGACTGTGCAATCATGGGGCTGTATAACACAGGGAATCCAGTGGTAGACGATGGACTGCGGTTAACAGGACAAATAGGAGAATGTTCTCTTGTGAACTATAACAAATACATAATACAAATACAGGAGGTTAATAATTGGGTGGGTTGGGGGGAAAATAAACTGAATGTAAGCTATAGGCTAAATAAAGTTAGTAATATTCTGATGATGCTCTTTCATAGTTTGTAACAAATGTTTCACAACAATGCAAAGTGGTGGTGGTAGGGTGATGTATGGGGCCTTGTATGATGATATGCATGTTTGTTTTGTAAATTCACAAATTTTATTATACACTTACTGTTTATGTATGTTCATTTATGAATGATAAACTTCAATTTAAAAGTAAAAAAAAAATAAAGTGTCCAGGGGGATGCCTTATTACACCTGGCAGGTTCTCAGTAAACCTTTGCTGCTTTCCTGCCACACTGCCCTCATCACCTACTTCCCCCAACACACACAGGGACAGAGAACACAGAGAGTCCCAATTACCTCTATAGGGGCCACCCACTCTCTGAATCGGCAGAGATTCAGATCTGGGTAGGGGGCAGTGCTCACTCGTGCTGCTCTTCCTGACTGTGGCACCGTTTCCGTGTGAGTCTGTCCTGACCTTCTGGCCTCTGGACAGGGCGCACCCACCTTGCCACCCGCCCCTACCCCCTGCCACCAGTGGCAGAAACCCCCGACCAGGAGTTTCCCTGGCGGAGGCCAGAGGAGGGCCTGCCTCTCTGGCTACTTCCCCAGCCAGCCAGCAGTGAGCAGCTGGAAAGAAGGAATGAGGCACCGCAGCCTAGCGAGCAGGAGCAGTGGAGAGCAGAGCGAGGCCGTGGGGGCCACCTTAGGTACTTTCAGAGCTGGAGGCCCGAGCAAGACAGAAATCGGGCCACTGTCCCGTTGGTCAGGTCCTTTCAACGCCTCACAGTCTAGATGTGGCAGCCCTCAGCTGTGTGTGAGTAGGCTCTGAGCAGTGAAGGGATACAGCTGGTGAGTGCAGAGCAGGGATGGGACCCCAGCTCCGGCTGACTCTGGACTCCAGGCCACACCCCAGGGTCTGGGAACTAGGGAGCGGGTGAGAATAGGCCTTAGACGCGGCCTGTGGTCATCGCCAACTGAGTGATCCTGGGGGGACAGGTGGTTGGAAATGCCCCGGAGGGCTGTCCCCAAGGACACCACAGCTGTCCCGGTAAATGGGACCCTGTCCCAGGCTTCTGCTCACCCTCAGCTGTCCATGGCTGCCTCAGTTGCTCCCCATCCTGGGGAGATAGTTGGGGATCTCCCTGGTCGAGCTAGAATATCTTGGTGAGGACAGGCACCTCTTTCCAAGGTGGTCCGTCTCTGTACCCCTCACCCATGCCATCCTTTCTTCTTCTTTTAAAAATCAATGTGTAAAACAATAAAAATAAAAAAATATGTTTAAAATTTTAAAAAATAAAAATAAAATGAAACCAATGTGGAAGCAGCTTCATTGTTTTGTTGCAATAATACATCCGCCTTTTGTTGTTTGTAAATGTTGAAAATACAGATTAGGCCAAAGAGGAGAAAATGAAAATGCTCGGGGATGACCATTTCCTGTGGACTCGCCCAGTGTACACCAAGCTGGAGCGCACTAGCTAGCTCTTGCCACGTTACTCTGTCGTGGGTATTGCTACATATATACCACTCCATCATCATTTAAAATGCTACCAACATTCCAAGGATGAGCATAGTTTCTTTAACCAATCCCCTCCTGTTGAGCATTTAGATTGCTTCCAATATCTTCTGGTAAGATGTCTTCCAGCACTATGCAGCTTTCTCCTTAATGTTACATCCTGAGACAGGACACTGCAGTGTTAATAGCATGTGCATTTTTGAAGCTTTTGATGGCCGAGCCATCCCCTGGGCAGAGCTGTAATTACATCACTATGTGCAGTGCTCAGGAGAGCTGCCTCCTCTGCTGGGGTCAATGCTGGGCATTAGCAAGCACTTTAATTTTTGGTTATGAACCTTGTTATCATGTGAATGTCTTTGACTCCTACCTGCACTTTTTTCATTCATTCATTCAACAAAAATTTATCAAATGCGTATCACATACCAGGCTTGCTTTATTGCAGAGGCATATTTTAAGCAGAAGACCACACAGATGATCTCTCCATGACAGTTGAATCAGGATTATGAAGAGTGGTGGCCCTGGGGGAGATGAGCAGGTGGGGACTCCAGCCACCGCAAAATCTCTATCCGATTCTACTTTCCCTGATATGGAAAATCGGCTCTTCTCAGTCTTACATAAAGTATTCTGTAAACGCAGCTTCATACCCTCTCCCTGGCCCCTCCAACCAGAGGCTCTCCTAAGCAACTCCAACAAAGATATCTAGAGCCATTCCTGTTAAGAAGAAAAGGTGAAAAATTGCAAGGTGCCATTTCTCTGGTGAGAAAGTCTAGACTATTGTTTAAAAAGGCCCAATCTGGATGCAGCTTTCTCCAAAAAGTCTCTGTGGGTTCCTGCAAGTATCCCACACTTAAAAATATTTGATAACCAACTGGGATATAATCAAGGATGAGTTGATTTTCCTTCCCAAGTAGGTAGGCAGGATCAGCCCTTGCTATCCCTAGGAGCACTAGGCCCTGGCCCTGGCTTGTGTCAGGGGGCTGCTCCTCCGCAGCTATCTTTTAAGTCAAGAGAAGCTTTTCACGATCACTGAGGTTCATGGAGCACTTTCTGGGTATTTGCTTGACTCCTGAGGACTATGCATTATGCCCACTTCACAGATAAGGCAATGGAGGCTCAGAGAATATTGGGCCCTGATCGAGGAAGGAGGCATGAATCCAACTCCCCTGAGCTCTGAGGCAGGTCCCAGGCTTCTACATCAAGGCCAAGTTCAAAATCGGTGCTTCCCTCCTCTTCTGGACTGAAAAGGCCATGAGTCCCAGCCCTGTCAGATTTTGGAGCTTCTAGGAAAGGGTTCTTGCCAGGGATGTCCCAGCCTGGGGCTTGTTTGTACCCCCAATTGCGAATTGCATCCAGAAGCCCAGTAGCCAGAGTCCGTCTGTCCAGATAGGCATCTGGGCAGCACCCACAGACGTCTCCAGCTCTGATGGGCCATGGGCTAGGCGTGCCTTCCCTGCTGGCTGATGTCATGAGCTCATTAGAGCAATGGGGTTTATAGTACAAGGCAACTGTCCAAACAATAAATTAAGCTGCACAATTTAGCACTTAATTATCCTCGCTCTCATCTGCTTCACTCTCGTTCCCTGGATGTCCGTCAGGGCCCTCCAGCTAGATGGTAAGATCTTCCTTCTGTCTCATGCCCCGCAGTCAATTCTTCACACAGCCCTGCTGGTGCCATCTCGGGAACATCTCTCAAATACTTTCCCTTCCCTGCATCCCCACGGCTTGGCCTCATCCAGCACTCATGCTCTCTCTCCCCTGGACTAGTGCCACCACGGTCTCTCCTGCTTCAATTTGCCTTTCTGTTCTGACCAAGTGACACCAACCTGGCTTCCCATGGTCTGAAATACAAAGCCATGCCGTCATCCTGACATTTAAAGCCCTCCCTGACCAGGGTGCCTTGCCTACCTTACTAGCCTCCTCTTGCAAAACCCTCTCTCTTTCCCACACCCACGACCCAAACCACACTGAAGACCTTGCAGTTCTGCCCTAAGGAGGGACAAAGCCAAACTCCAAGCTCTTTTGATCCATGACCTTCAGCACATGCCATTCCCTCTACACAGAATACCACCCCTGTGCCTCCTGCCACTCAAGCTGCAAACTTGAGCTGGTCTCAATAGTCAGCTCCGGAATGTTCTCCTGAACTGAAGCCCCAGGGCCTATAGTTGAGGCTCTTTATTTCCTTTCCCCTCTAGGGCCATCTTGTAAGGTGCCACCTCCACAGGGAAGCCTGAGATAGTAAGACCAACAACAAGACTATCTACCTGTGGAAGGCTCAGCCCAGTGGCTGCAAAGCACTCTCACGGCTGTTCTCTTTTGAGGCCCCTCAATGAAATCCTCACCATAAAGCAAGGAGGAGCCATGATAGTATTCCTTTTATGGGTAAGGAGGCTGATTTGGATTCCAGAGCTGGGTCCCTACCTGCCCAGTCCATCTCAAGCCTAGAAGTATGGGGGCAATGTGCTAGGGCTCAGGGAGAACAGGCAAGAGGACCCCATGAGGTGCCATGGTAGGTGGGGGGCATGGAAGGCATTGGGGAGCAGGGGGGTGACAGCCTGGAGCAGGGCCACCTTTTGACCCAAAGCAATGTTTGACCAGCCAGATAAAAGCATCCCTGCCAGGCATTCCCTTATGCTCTCCCATTTTGCGGTTGGGTATACAAAGGCTCAGAGAGAGGGAGGGTGGAACAGAGAAATGGTGACTAGGCTGGGACCAGGTTTCCTGTTTCCCAGCCCAGCTGACCCCGTAGTCTGTGGGTCCGGTGTGACCACACTATCGCCCCTTCTTTTCCCCCTCTTCCCTTCACCTGTACTTCCGTCAAACATTTCCCGCATGTCTCCTAGGTGCCAGGCTCAACACTAGCTGTTAAAGATACAGAGGGCCCTGTCCGGCTTTCTCATAGCTGGACTTGACACAAGGGCCTGGTACGTGGTAGCTGCTAGGGAAATATTTCTTGACTGGCTGAATTAAGAAATGAATAAACCCTGGGCTCATAAGGCCCTAAAGGAATGCGTAAGCACCTGCCTGATCCCTGTACAGGCATGCTGTTGTCACAACCACCTAGGTGATCAGTGTTGTTTATCACACCTATTTTACGGATGAGGCCACCGAGGTTCAGAGAGGGATGAGATTCGCCCAAGGCTCTGCAGTTAAAAAGCAGTTCTCAGCTGCCCTGGGAAAGAAAACATATCACACACACACACACACACATACATACACATTTAAAGAAAGGCTGTTTTCCTTTGGCGCCTAACTGGGAGAAGGGCTCCTGGAAAAGGCCATTGTAAACATCATCACTTCTCATCAGGCTTCTGTCAGCTTCTGTTACTTTATTTATCAACATTCGACAATTCGTAGATCCAAGACCATGTCCGGAAGCGGGACACCAAAGAGGATGAGCTCCCTGGGGAGTCGGCAGGAGCACTTTCCATGCAGGAAGCTCGGGGCTCAGCTGGAGTTGGGAGCTGGGTCCAGCGCTGGGAGGGAGGGGCTGGGCGGGGCAGGGCAGGGCTCCTTTGCACCCCTCGGCTTGAGTGGAGAGGCAGGTCCCGCGGCAGGTTGGAGTTACAGCCGGAATGTCCCTCATTTCCATAAGGGGGAGCTTGTGCACAGGAGATTCCCATCCCGGCTGGAGCGGTCTCAGCATCCAGGGACCAGCTCTGGCAGGGACAACCATGTGGGTGGCACCAGTAGGTATCCGTTTTGAGCGGCCGCCTCCTGCCCTGGGGGCAGCCACAGGGTTCCATGGAGGCTGCCTCCTCCCCTGCTCATCCACGCAGCAAGCGGAGGAAAATGGGGGAGGCAAGCCCCATGGTGAAAAGAACACAGCTTTGGAGCCAGACAGGCCCGGGTTCACCCAGCTCCACCCCCTGGTCATCAACCCTGAATCTCCGTTGCTTTATCTGTAAAATGGGGAACACCACCAATGTAGAAGGTACATAGTGCCTGAGACACCATAAATGCTTACAAGTAAGAGCAACATTACTTTGACGGTTGTTAGTTGGCGTACTGCTACAAGTCTTAATCGTAACCCCAGTCCCTTCCAGCAATTTCTGTTTGTCAATCCCCAGCAAAGCTCTTAGGGTGATTTGCACAGGAGCTGGGGCCTCCCTGGGCCTGGACAGAGACAAGCCCAGCAGAAAAGGCTTGGGGTTACAAGTACACAACCGGATGCCTCTCAACAGAAATGACGGCAAAGCACAGCATTACAGGACATTTTGGAAAGCAAGGCATGTCCGTTGCTGGATTCCTCACCCAAAATCAACCTCCAGTTTCTCTCCCGTTTTAACGCGATCCCCCTTAGCACATGCTTTGGTGGGCTTGAAATCCTAGTGAACAAACATACCAGGCTCTAGTTCATTCCTGACTCGCTGTGGTCTTTGGTCTGAATCCCTCCATCCCCTCTCCTTCGGTTCCTGCCAGAAAGCAAAGCACATATTTCACGGTCCCCTCCCTTTTCACACGCTCACTGAGCTGCACCCGGGGCAGGAAGATGGTGACACAGTCTGCTGTCCTTTGGCCGCCTTCTTAAGGTTCATTTTCCCCTCCAAAATGTAAACAGCACTTTCTCCCTGATTATAAAAGTAACACATGTGCATCGTAAAAAATCGGGCAGTACTGAAAAGTTCAAAAACAAGGTCACCCAGAGATAACCACTGCTAACTCTCTGGTGTATCCCTCCAGGCTTACCTCCGCATACACAGCAACCCACCTACAGCAATGTGATCTTACAGGACATGCTGCTTTCTAAGTTCTTTGTCCGCCTATGAGGTTTCACTTGATTTTTCTAAACGGCTCTGGCACATTTGATTGTATGGGTTTATCATAGTTCATTTAGCTAATCCCCTCTTGTTGGGCATTTGGGTCATTTCTGCTTCCTTTTCTTTTCTTTTTTGAAAAACCTTTTATTCTGAAATAATTATAGATTTACAAGTTGCAAAGTTAATGCAGACGGGTCCCATGTACCCTTCACCCGGTTTTCTCCAATGGTTACATCTTACTTAACTACAGCACAAAATCAAGAGCAGGATATTGACATCGGTCCAATACGTGTGTATCATTCCATGTCATTTTATCACATGAGTAGCATCGTGTAATCACCACCACAATCAAGCTACAGAACTGTTCCATGGCCTCCAAGATTTCCCTCGTGCTACCCCTTTATTGTCACGCATATCCCTTCCCCTCCCACCCTTCCCAATTCCCCTGGCAACCACTAATCTGTATTCCATCTCTATAATTTTGTCATTTTGAGAATGCCACATAAATGGAATCATAAAATATGTGACCTTTTGAGATTGGCTTTTTCCCCCCACTCAGCCAAATGCTCTTGAGATCCACCCAAGTTGTTGCATGTATCAAAAGTTCGTTCCTTTTTATTGCTCGGTGGTATTCCATGGTATGTTTGGACCACACCTATTAACCATTCACTTATTTTAGGACATTTGCGTTGTGTCTAGTTCTGACTATTACAAATAAAACTACTATGAGCATTCTTGTAGAGGTTTTCATGTGGACATAAGTTTTCATTTCTCTGGGATAAATGCCCAGAATACAATTGCTAGGTTATTTGGTAAGTGTATGTTTGGCTTTTTAAGAGTGCCAAACTATTTTCCAGAGTGGCTGCCCCATTTTACATTCCTATCAGCAATGTATTCTCCACATTCTCACCAGCTTTTGGTATTATGACTATATTTAATTTTAGCTGATCTAATAGGTGTGTAGTGATATCTCATTGTGGCCTTAATTTGCATTTCCCTGGTGGCAATTGATGCCAGACCTCTTTTCCTGTGCTTATTTGATATCTGTATACCCTCTTTGATGAAATGCCTCTTCATGTCTGAAGTGAATTACAATAAAACAGGGGCTTTTTACACTGTCATGCTGTCCTCAGCAATACAGGGGCTCTGGCATTGTCACGATGCCTCGGCATCTCAGACCCTGTCCTTAAGTCCTCAGTGACCACCCTGACACCTGCTTGTATGAGATAAGCAGCTTCTCCCTCCCCTCCCCATGCCCTACCTGGGCTTACGCTCCACGAAAGTCATATAAATACAAGCTCCACCACCCCAACTCTTGCACAACCAGCTGCTTCAGCTCTACCCATGCAGCATTATAAAGGCACAGTTCCCAGGTCCACGGTCACCTTTCTCCCTACCTGCCTGGCCGAGCCCACGCTTCTGCCATGTTTCTCTCTGTAACCCTGCGAGGCCTGCTGTCCCCCTCCTTTCTGGAGTGTGAGGACTAACCACCTTCTCTTTCACACATCTCCAGGGTCTCTCCTTGCTGTCTCTGAACATCTATATAAAGATCCTTACAACTCAATGCCTTTTGCCCTTTGGGGATTGTTTGTTTTCTGTCTGTTGACTTTTGAAATTTTTAAAAATAATCTAGATATGAGTCCTTTGTCAGAAATGTGGTTTGCAAATATTTTCTCCTCGTCTATAACTTGTCTTTTCATCCTCTTAAAGGGCCTTTCTCAGAGCAAAAGTTTTACATGTTCATGAAGTCTAATTTGTTGATTTTTTTTTTCTTTTATGGATCATTCTTTTGGTGTCATGTCTAAGAACTCTTCCCCAAGCCATAAATCTCAAAGGTTATTTCTGTTTCTTTTTCTTCTAAGAACAGCCCAGAATGTTGGCTCCCAACAATATCCACGCCTTAATCCCCAGAACCTGTGACTATGAGAACTCAGATGGCAAAGGGACTTTGCAGATGCAACTAAGTTAAGGATCTTACCCTGGGGAACTTCTCCTGGCCATATCCTGATATAATCACAAGGATATAAGGGAAAGAGGGAGGGAATTAGAGAAGGTGTGGCGATGGAAGCAGAGCTTAGAGTGATGCAATTGCTGACTGAAACGGGCCGTGAACAAAAGAATGTGGGCAGCTTCTGGAAGCTGGAAAAGGCAAGGCAAGCGTCTCCTCTAGGGCCTCCAGAAGACACATGCTGATATCTTTATTTTAGCCCAGTGAGCTCCATCTTAGACACCTGACCTCCAAACCTGTGAGATAACAAATTCATGTTGTTTTAAGCCACTATGTTTGTGGTAATTTGTTACAGCAACAGTAGGAAACTATTACAAACCCTTTGATGAAATCCTTGGACACAAACCTTTGCTGCTTTCCCAGGTATTTCCTTAGGATCAAATCCTAGAATTCATATTGTTGAGTCAAAGGGCATGCACCCATCTACACTTCTTCATGACCTCCTAGGGGTCCTGTTTACTTGCTTCAGTAAACGCTGGGTGTTATCGATATCAAGCAGGCATTTGAGTCGCCTTGATTTTCTTCAATGTGTGTGCTGCTTGCATGCGTTCAGGAGGTGAGGGAGAGGACAGTGGGGAGGGCAAAGGTTTTCTCTGAATCATCCATGTTTGCCCAGTCCAATATGCTAGCTGCTAACCATGTATGGCTCTTAAGCACTTGAAATGTGGCTACTCTAAATCCCGGGACCTTGTATGTGGGAAGCCAGTGCTCAACAACTGAGCCACAGTGGCTCCACTGAGTTGGTTTTTTTGTTTGTTTGCTTGTTGTTTTGTTTTTAGGAGGCACCGGGAACTGAACCTGGGACCTCCCATGTGGGAAGCAGGCGCTCAACTGATTGAGCCACATCTGCTCCCTGAATATGCTTTAAGTAAAAAATACACACTGAATTCCAAAGTCTTATTAGAAACAAGAAAAGAATCTCACAGTCACAGTGGTAACACATTGAATTGACAATATTTGGATGTATAATGGGTTAAGTAAAATCTAGCATAAAATTAATTTCACTTGTTTCTTCTTACTTTTAAATGTGGCTACTAGAAAATTTGAAATTACATATGTGGCTTGTGTTTGTGGTTTGCATTGGTCAGTCAGAGCCAAACTCTCTCGTTACCGCCCTTGATGATCTGTAGCGAGTGGTGACCATGGGGTGGCCAGAGCCAGGGCTCAGCTTTAACCACCACAGGAAAGTCGGTCAACTCCTGTGGTCCTGGCCTTGGCAGCCAGTGCCCAACCACAGACCCCACTGTGTGGTGGGAAAGAACGTGGGGCCAGAGAGACGTTGGTTTGAATCCCAGCTCCTCCAGAATTTTCTTGTTTTTGAGCTGTTCTCCGATTTAGTTGCCTTATCCATCAAATGAGGGAAATAGCCCCATAACACATATGGAGAGAAAAATAAGCTCATTCCTTTACTCAACACACTTTTATTGAACCCACTATGTGCCAGGCACTGTTCTAGGCTCTGGAAATACAGCTGCAGACAGCCCTAGCCTGACCCCCTGGCACAAGGAGGTGCTCAGTTATTCTTTCCAGCCTCTAGAGACTGCCTTCCTCTACTGCTAAAGAAAATTTTGTGAGATATAAATATGATTAAGCATTTTTTTCCTTCATTAATAAAGAGACCTTGACTATGTCATTTAACTAATCTGTGTATCTGTCTGAACACTAGAGGAACAATTGAGTTAGTAGTTGGAATTAAATGAGATAAAAGTGCCTGGGACAGAACTTTTTAGGAGTAATGCTTATTGAGCTGCCTTTTTCTATTATTTTTTTGAATTTGAAATAAAGTTGATTTTTTTTTTTAATTTGGGTGCAATGGTACTTTCTACTCAGTACTTTTTATGGTCTCTCTGGTCCCCCGGGTGGAAATAGCAGCTCCAGGCTCGGGTTTATATTCAAGCTCAGCCATCACTTTGTGACCTAGGTCATTCACTGCTCTGTTCCTCAGTTTCTCCATCTGTAAAATAAGGGTAAAAACAGTATTCACCTCACAGAAAGAGCACAGTTCCTGGACCGGTAGGTACAAAAAGGGGTAGCTGCTATTATTTATTATTTTTATTATTTTCTTTGTCTTAGAATCCCAATGACTTCAGGGGAACCCCCAGGAAAAGAGACCCAGGAACAGAGAGAAAAGATCTGGAAAGACCTTGTTAGCTCATACTTGATGAGGTAAACCCTTGGGCCTTTGAGGATTTTGTGGAATCCAAGTGATGAACCTGATGCCGGACAAGTTGTCACTCGTGTCAAGAAGGGCTGCCTACTCTTGCTCAAGCTAAGGAGATAACTCTTCCCTTTGTTATAGCTGACAGAGTTCTCACTGCTGGCTGCCAACCCGGCCTCCACCCCTCTGTTTCAAGTACTATCCCATAGCCTGACTGTACTCACCTCCACCTGTAAACACCTGTGATTCTCTGCATGGAACTTGCTAGGCCTTCACTCAGGGCGAGCCAGAGTGCTGGAGAGTTAGCGGCATCGGAAGCCGCCCTCACCGGTGATGAACAGGTCATCAGTGGGAACCACCTTAGTTTCCTGGGCCTCCATTAGGGTACCTCCAAGGAGTGTTCTGCACTGTCTCCCAGGTTCTCAGTGGATAATGCTCCCAATACCCGCATTGGCACATGGCCTGATAAAGCACCCTTCTCCATTTCACCTCCCACTCTCCTGCTGGTGTTTTCTGGCACCAACTTCCTAATAAACTATTTGCACTTGAATCATTGTCTCAAGATCTGCTTCTGGAAGAACCCAAACCAAGATACTGTTTTTCTTCTTTTCAAGAGAACGCTAATTTGGCTCCTCTATTTCCCCTCCCCTGAGCTTTATGTCTCAGGAGAGGTTGACCCCACTCCAATTTCAGGCCGGCCCCAGGAGCCTTGACAATGAATGGGTCAGGAATGGTCAGACAACTGAATTCCAGCCATGGAGATGCCAGAGCACACCTCCTGTTAGGCTTGTTTCCCCTTTCCTAAAAGTGAGCCGTGGGAAGAGGCACTTGCCTTTTGGATGTTGCTATGTTTGGATGTGATGCCTAAAACTTCTGGTGCCATCTTGTTTTCACCCCAGGAATGAAGCCATCACTGAAGGTAGCAGAGCAGAGAAGAACCTATGCCTCTGAAGATAACATTGAACCATTTTGACCCAGCCCACCCTGATGCCACTCCACCTCTGGACATCCTTTGACAAGAGATCATACATTTTAAGGAAATTTAAAGCCACCCTTACATTTGAATTGAGGTTTCTGTTACTTGATTCTGTTAACAAAAGCATCTTAACTGCCACCACATCCATTCTCTCCACTTATCTTCATATAGCTCAGAAAGCTGGTAATGATTATTGACATCCCTATTTTGTGGGTGGACAAACTGGGCCTTGGGGATTGGATACAGATGAGGACCTCTCACAGCATGGGCTGCCCAACCTCAGCCACAAGTAGGCAAGAGAGGATGAGAAGCTGGGGACCCTGGTGGAGAATGGCCGTGTCCCAGCTTGAACAACCAAGTTTCTGTGATAAACAAGAAATTCAAAACGGGGGTGGACAGTGGTTTGGGGAGGAAGGAGAGAGCATAGGAAGTCTCCTCATGTGTACAGACAATGAGAAACTGCATGTACTACACATGGAAGGTCCAGTTCATGGATTCTGAGGCAATTCTCCTTATAAAGTGAAAATTCCTTTCACAACATGACAGTCCATTTTTAATTAAGAAATAAAATAAAATGATTGTTGCATGTGAAACACAAGCATAGCAATCATCTTCGTGTGATAGTCATGGAGGCTCAGAGAGGGCCGTCCCACAGCTAGGTAGGTGGAGTCGCCAGAACTTCCACCCTGGGTGTGACTGCATTGCTTCTCCCTGCATTCTAAGCAGCCCTCACAGGTCCTGGTTTAGGCTTATGTGAGAGAGGGTTGTGAACTGGATTTGCAGTCAGTAGCGATGCCGTCTGCTGTTTACCTGGTTCTGCCCTGCTCTTGCTCTGCCCCCACCCCACCCCACAGCCAGCAGGGTCTAGCAAGTGGACTTTACCCCCCAAAAGTTTCTTTCCTTTCAGAGCCAAAATTTCTGAAGGCCCATTTCCCAGATGCCTGCTTCCCTGGGTGTCTCCCCCTTCTTTAAACATCTCTTTTTATTTTCAAAGTAAAACTTTCTCTTGTTGCTATTTGTACAGTCACTTTCCTATTGCTTAGTTATCTCTTTCAATTAGTAGGAGTGCAAGAAAAGGAAAAAGAAGAGCCCATCCTTATCCTTATCTGTAAAAAATACATAGCTGTTCTGATGTTTCTACAGGAGGAAGCTCAGAGGAAAACTTTCTTGTTATCAGGCAAATAGAGCATGATAAGAAATTTTGTAATGATAAAACGTTCAGGCAGTTCAAATACTGTTTTTTGGGCTGGTGACATTTGAGACCTGCAGACATGAGCAAATGACAGCAGCTTTCTCAAGTGCTTCCCTCCACTAAGTAGTCTAATTTGGATAGACTGGGCTTCTCCCTGGGAACTTCCCAATAGGCCATACCAGAGCTGTAGTGTTTTGGCTTCTCAGTCCACGGGGATGTGGTTCCATAGAAGTGCACAGAGGGCACCATCATTAATTTCAGACCATCGACAATGCAGGAAAAGCATTGTCCTATTGTCTGGACCAGGAGTTCCACTCTCCTTGGGGACTCACCATACCAGAGGACTGCTGGCCATTGGGGTGCTACCATTATGGGGAGGATTGGGGTTCCCGATTTTAAACACACATTCATATTTAAGAAAAAGATCAATGGAGAAGGGGCTGATAAATAACATCTTCTCAAAAAGTTGTTTAGCCTGACAAAAGGCAGGTCCCAGCTCTTCCAGATCATTTCCTATAGGATTTGCTTTACAAAGATTCAGTTGCCAAACAAGCCTCTAGGACCAGGACTGTGGGGTGCACCCCCTGCCTCTCAGCATTCAGGTGCCTGGGCTGCAAGGTCCTCCTGTGCCATGAGGTCAAAAATGCACCAAAAGACAGAGGGGCCTTCCGCCATCCCATTCCATTGCTGCTGGGAGGAGGGCGGCTCTTCTTCAGGGGGCCAGACCCAAGCTCCAGGCTGAGCCGGGCCGGGGTGTGACCCTGGGCAAGCCAATGCCGCTTCTCTCTGCTTCCTTTTTCTCAATTACCATACAGAAGTTGCTGTGATGACCAAGAGGGAGTCTATCAAAGCCAGAGCTAGCACATAGTAGGTGCCCAGTCACTAGAATGTTCCGCTAGGCTACTTGGGTGCTTTCGGGGTCTCTGATGAGGGACGTGCCCCTCCTGTACAGCCCTGAGTCCCACTCATTGAGGCTCTGTGCATAAAGCTGTGTTTAGGGATTGGGGGTCCCCACTTCGCTCACACACATACTTACCACCACCCAGAACCACCTGTGCTCAAATTTAATGTTTTTCCTCAAATCTATTCACTTTTTTAAATTGAGCCTTACTTTAAACCTGGGTTGTCAAACTTTCTCTGTAAAGGACCAGACAGTAGATATTTTAGGATTTGTGGGCAACGGTCTCTGTCCCAGCTATTTGACTCCACCTTTGTAGCAGCGAAAACAGCCGTAGACAATACGTGAAGGAATGGGCGTGGCAGTGTTCCAATAAAACTTTATTTTCAAAAAACAAGATGTGGCTCACGGGCCCCAGTTTGCCAACCATAGCTCTAAATAAATATATCTACAACATAACAGGTTTGATGAGAGAATGGTATGTTTTCTACCACCATTTTTAAAACCCGTAACTATTAAAATTTAAGAGAAACGATCACTTCACCGGCATTACCAACTCCGCTAAGCTCATGTGAGTATTGAATGAGTTGATATTTGAAGTCATTAGCCTAGGGCCTTTGCCATCCCAGAATGCAGGAAATCACACTATGTCTTTTTAAAGCAAAGGCTGGTAGTGGAAAGAGCACACAGGCCTTGATTTGAAGCCTGGCTCTCTTCCTTACCAGCTGCATGACACTGGACAATTCCCTGTGCATCTCTCGGCCTCTATTTTCTTTCCTCTTCAGTGCTGTCATGCAAGGATGGTTACCAGGAGAGAAGGAAATGATGTGTGATAGGTGCCCACACTGAAAGTGGGGAAAGGGCCTGCTTTTTGAAGAACAAATACCAACGCAGATTTTTGCTACATTTGTCAAAGCCTTTTGATATTTCAAAATGAGGTCTTTGGTCTCCACATCAGGACTTTGTATTATGTGGGAGAGCCCGCTGTGTGGCTTTGGGCAAGATGGTTGCCCTCTCTGAAACTGTTTCTTTCACTGTTATATGAGAATCAAGATGTCCACTCCTCAGGACCATTGTAGGGACAAAAGAGGTATGTGGTGTCAGGAGTTATACAACCAATAGCCCACAGACCACTTCAGGATAAAAATATTGTTGGTTTGTCACACGCGAAAAAAAAAACAATTAATTTGAATTTCTTACCAATTTTCAAATATCAGGAGATTACACAGAAAACCCAATTCTCTTGAAAAGTTAAAAAAAACAAAAAAAGAAACCTGCCAACCTAGTCTCACCATGCCACAATTGGCTGGAGCTGAGCAGCAGCTGGCGCTGGCATGAGAGCTTCACTTTGCCACAGTCCTCACCCCTCCTTATTACACTACACGCTGCCTACTTCAGTCATTTCCCTTACCTGACTGGCCCCTGCAGGCCTCTGAGTTTGCAACCTGTGTGTGTGAAAGCTTTTGTAAACTGTTGACTAATTTGATTTCTGTTTCACAAAAGACAAACCCCAAACCAGTATTCTCTTTCATGACAGCATCTCCACTGGGGAAAGGGACTTGATGAAAACCTCTGTCAGACAGAATTTTTACTTAATAGAATTTGTTGTAACCAGATCAGCAACGTCCTTTAATCTGAGGCCTCTGAATTCTGGAAATCTCTTTGTTACCTCAAACTAGATACAAATGATGGTACTCGTTAAAACCAGGCATACTGGCGGAGAGAGACTTCCATTCCTGCTTGCTCTTGCCAATATTTTGATGTTCCAGTCCTTCTCTGGTTTAATAGTTAAGTAAACATTCATTTTGGATTCTGGCTCAAACCAGTTCAGAAGGTGATTTTAGGAAAAACCAACAACTTTGGTTTGTCACCCAAAATAGCTATGATTTCCTTGGAGTTCGGGTTCAAAAGTGAGTCAAGTTCATAGAATCAGACTCAAAAACTTGGCTCTGCCTCCTGCTGGCTGTGTGACCTTCAGCTGTCCCATAAGCTCTCTGAGCCTCATTTTCTTCATCTCTAAAAGAGTGAGAGTAAAAGCTCTTATAGCACAGGATTGCTGTAGGTATTAGAGAGGATGTATGTGGAGCTTGTGGCACAGTTCCCAGGACACCGGAGATAATTATTATTCTTATTATGGTTGATTATTGTTGTATGAGACTGGTTCTGGCTTTGGACTTGGAAATCTTGGACTGTGAAGATTTTATTGTCTGCATATCCCTGCCGCAGAATCCTGCCTCGATTTGCAAACCTCAGAGATAATAATGATGATCTTGAGAAAAATGGCAAGGACTGATATTTATTGACTATTTCCTGTGAACAGATAAAACCCTTCTCCCCTCCTGTGCTCTTTCCTCTTCTCCATTGCGAACTTTGACAGATGGGCGTTAATCGTACATTAACGTGATGGCTTGGAAATCCAAAATAAGAAAATCTTCAAAGGCGATTGAGCTGTATACCAAACTATATATATCCTAATTCTGGGTGCCAGCCTGTGTGGGGTCAACTCAAAGGGTCAGCACCCTGGGAATACAATTCTCTGCTCCACACCCTGTCCCTCGCATTGCAGGAGGGTGAGCATTTCTGGTCCCCTGGCACTGATGCCAGCAGAGCCCTTCAGTCATTGCAACAAAGAAACACCCTCCCAGGTGTCCAAATGCCCCAGGGGAGCTTGAGAACTGTCCACTAAGCAAATGGAGCTGGTTGATGAGAATATTCAAGCTCTACTAGCCTTGCAACCTTGGGCCAGACCCTCCATCTCTCTGAACCTCAGTTTCCTCACCTGTCAAATGGGTTGCTGGGAGGACTGAGTGTGTGTGTGTGTGTGGGGGGGTGTATGTAAAGCACTGGACACAGTGCCTGGCATACATTAAGGGCTTAATGCCAGAGTACGCAGCATAGGCAGCCTCCAGCTCCCCTGTCCCCACTGATTGTGTCTCCGAGTGACAGGGTCAAGGGGGCTTCAGAGCCCTCCAGACGTCATTCTGCTGTAATTGGAAGTCATTGTGGAATAAAGTCCAGTATTTAATTTGGCCTGTGTTTGACAGATCCTGTGTGCACGGCTAGCAGAGCTCACACAGGGCCTGTGAGACGGGGGGATTCTTGGCCTGGGCTCAGGGCGTGCTGGTGGAGAAAATGTCGCATTCAATTAAGGCTGATTAGCCCTGACAGTTGTCTGGGTGAGGTTTATAAGGTACATCTAATCTGGATGCATCTGGCCATAAAAATGCAAAACAAGTCATTCCCACCCAAGTTCTAACTCCAGATGTGGGCTGATTCTCAGTGATTGACACCATATTTTTTGCAGCTGTCCTGCATTTCAAATCTTTTTCTATTTAAAATATATTCATCATAATTAAGGAATGCCATAAACAAACTTCAGCCTGATGACAAGCTTTAAATATAAGAATGTTTCGGCTTAAAATAAATGCCATGATTTGTCAGTCCGGGATGGAGACGGCACCGACGAGAGCTCTCCAAAGGAGCCCTGACCCTGTCACTGTAAACAGGCCCAGTTATTTTTTCTCAAGTATTGACTGATATTTGGGGGAGGGGGACAGAGGAGGGAAAATTAAAAAGCTATTTATATCAAATAGAAAAATGTGCATAATCCATCAGAAAGCCACACTTGTGAGACAAAGAAGAGAAAGCTAGATGCCACTTCATATGTTTTGAGGGCTTCCTGCTGTCCAAGGTGGGGGTAGGGTCGTGGTTAAATACTAGACTTGGGGGCCGGGGCTCTGGGTTCAAATCCCCTCTTCCACACTTCTGTCTCTGCTACCTTGAGATTGTCACATAAACCCTCTGTGCCTCAGTTTCCTCGTCTAGAAAATGGAAGGTGCTAATAGCTCTTACTTCACAGCGTTCGCGTGAGAAATGAGTGATGATGAGTAAAGTTCTTAGAATAACGCCTGGTGCATAATAAATGCTCAAGACATGTTCACCATTACAGTAGTCAATATCATCTTCCCTCTTCCCCACTGATCCTCGAAGGTAGAAACTGAGGTTTTCAGGGGTTGGGTGACTTGAGCAAGCCTCCGAGTAAATGACAATGCTGGGATTCAAACACTGATCACCTGGGTTCATGACGAGACATACCGATGAGTGGTCAGTTTTGCACGGGTCAGCATTTTTCTGGCTCAGTTTCATGCTTTTCAAAGTTTTACTTGTGGCTGCTTTCCCTCTCAGTGACTATGCGTGCATTCAAATAGTGACCCGTTAAGCCTAGCCAAAAGAGCACCCTTATATTTCTTCTTCTGCCCTTTAGGCCAATCTTTTATTTTTAATGCTTTTTAAATGAGTCTGTAATTGAGAGAGTTAGATAAACAAACTCTTAGGTTAATCATAGCTAGGTCAGCAGACGACCAAGCTGCTGAATTTTCAAGCCACTTATGGACTTCAGCCACAACCGAGTGAATCCACCATTCACAGCGCACGCCACAAGAACGACCCGAAGCTCGCGTCAACCATTCGCTCCTCTTTAAAATGAGGCCAGAGGTCACAAGCCCCTCTGAGTTCCCAAAGAAGTGTCTGGAGCTAAATTTGTATCCTGACTCTGATAACTGTTCTCCTATTAGGCTGATGAGAGAATGTGCAGAGCCAGGGCCTTCTGGGGCTGTGCCCACAACTCGGGCCAAGATGGAAATGACCCTGTGGGTTTTATTTCTGAGATGAGGGAAAGGCTTGTCCATCACTGGGTCTGTGGGCACATGTTCAATATCCAGTGTGTGTCATCTTTCCCAGGAGATGGACTCCAGTCCTGGCAGGCTCTCTGCACCCAACAGGAATGAAAAATCTCTGCTGGAAAGGGGGTGGCTGTATTCTAGTTCTCCCCAGAGACTTCTCGGTGGCCCTGGAGATGTCTCTGAGCCTTGCCTGACCTGCTGGATTCCTGGTTTGGAGAGGTAGCATGGAACAGTAGCACGAGTGTGCACTTTGGATACAGACAGATCTGGATTCAAGCAGGGATGCCGCCAGCTACTGGTTGGGTTGTCATGAGAATTAGATGAGAAAATTGCAGAAAGGACTAGCCTGGCAGTCGGTGTGCAATCAGTGGAAGCTGGGGTTTTACCACCAGCATCAAGGAGGCAGTCAACATGGACGGTGGTGATTGGGAAGTTTGTTCCTCCTCTGTGGTTGAGATGACAAATGGATTGTACCTTTCATCTCAATACCGATCAATTGGAGGTGCCTGTTTGGAGTGCAGTGATTGATTAGTAATGTCTGCTGAAGACTAGGAGGGGGTGGTAAGAGTATGTACTCCATGCATTGTAATCTTTTCTTCTATACTGTAAATTCCAAAGACAGGAACTGGGTCTGAAAATAATCCCTTAATTTGTACATGCTACAAAGCATTTTTGCATCTATATCTTACTGATCTTCTGAAAAATCCTTGGACATGGCATACTGTGACCCCATATCCCTGGATTTCAGATATTCTATCCTCCAAAAGGACCTGGAGTTTAAAAAATATGGACACTGCAAAGAGGCAGGGACAACTTTTTAAAGCCTATGTTACAGATGAGGAATTTGAGTCACAGAGAGAGAAACAAATTGCCCAAGGTCACACAGCAAGTTGGCGGCAGAACCAGAGCTCAACTTAGGTCATTCAATTATTCATCCATTCAACAAACATTTCTTTAGTGCTTATTCTGTGCAAGTCCTGGCCTAAGCATTAACTTTTCCCTTGAGGTAGCTCACAGTCTAGAGGGGGATACAGATGTGTGAATCACAAAATTATCAAACAGTGTATCAAGATGCAAACAGAGTCAGGGAGGAGGGAACATTTTTACTGAGTTTTTTGGAGGTACTGGGGATTGAACCCAGGACCTCGTACATGGGAAGCAGGCACTCAATCACTTGAGCTACATCTGCTCCCCTTAACTGAGTTTTGAAGGAATCAGATCCAGAAGAACCTGGTTAGGGAAGTTGGTTTTTATCCTGAGGGCAAAAGGGAGCCAGGAAGAGCTGTAGGCTGAGAGTGGCCTAATTACCCAAGTGTTTTAGACAAACCACCCACAGGCAGCATGGAGAATGGACAGGAGGGGAGGGACTTGAGGCGGGGGTGGGGGGCAAGGAGGAGGTTTGTGCAATGGTCCAGGGGACAGGGAATGGTGGGGAGGCAAGGGATTGGGCATGGAATCTCCACAGCATTCTCTCTCCTGTGTGCAGGAGATAGAGGGAACCCAGGAGAAGGCCACACTGGGCTTTGTAAGAGAAGGGAAGAGCAGGTACAAATGTCAGGGAAAGGAGGACTGATGGATTTTCCAGCAGGTCAGTAGGCAGGAGGACTGCTGTGCCCCCTCCTCACAAGTAATCTGGGAGCCATTTCTGCGTGTCCTAACTTGAGGAATTCTTAACATACATACCCACATAATAGTGACTCTAAGCTGTATAAGTTAGTAACAGATACCCCCCAAATCTCAGGGATTTACACACAGAAGTTTAATTTTCATTATGCAGGGTCTGCTTTGGGTCTAGGCTGATCTCCAGGACAGTTATTCTCTATGCCGTAGCTCCACAATCCCAGCTGAAGGAGGCTCCACCATCCTCTAGATGTATCATCTAGAATACAAGCCCTCCTCGGTCAATGCAGAAGAGGAAGAGACAGAGACAGGGGCACTCTCACACCAGCAACTGGAGGCTTTGGCCTGGGAGTGACATATGTAATGTCGGCTCATGCCCATTGGCCAAAGCTCATCCCAGGGCCCCATGCAGCCACCAGGAGGCTGGGGAGTGCAGCCTTCTGTGTGCCTGGAAGGAGAGGCCAGCAGGCAATTATAGACTAATAACAACTCCTACAGAGTCTAGGAAATGGTTGCTGCTTTTTCATGATCAGAATTGTATAAAATCTTTCTTTCCTCTTCTGTTACTAATTCCTGGATAAATTATCATCTCCATTTGATGGCTGTGGAAACAGAGGCCAGAGAGGTCAAATGAATGATGTAAGCAACTGAAAAAACAAGACTAAAATTAGATTAGTGGTGGGAAGTAGACGTGGCTAAAGAGATTGAGCTCCTGCCTACCACATGGGAGGTCCCGGGTTTGGTTCCTGGTGCCTCCTAAAGAAGATGAGCAAGACAGTGAGCTGACGAGACGGGCTGGCGTGGTGAGCTGACACAGCAAGATGATGTAACAAGAGACACGAGGAAAACATGATGAGAGACGCAGCAAAGCAGGGAGCGAGGGTGGCTCAGGTGATTAGGTGCCTCCCTCCCACATTGGAGGCCCCGCATTCGGTTCCCGGTGCCTCCTGAAAAGAAGACCAGCACACAACAAACAGACACAGCAAATGCAAACAACGAGGGGGTGGGGAGAAATAAATAAATAAATCTTTTTAAAAATTAGATTAGTGGTTATGTAGGGCTGGGGAAGGACTGCTAAGAGATATGGAGTTTTCTTTTTGGAGTAATGAAATTGTTCTAAAATTTTTTTTGTGGTGATGAATGCACAATATTGTGACTATACCAAGAGCCATTGATTATACACTTTGGATAGATGGTATAGCATATGACTATATCTCAATACAACTGCTTAATAAATAAGTAATTGCGCAAGAATAGCCAGAAATAGCAGATAGGTACAGCAGAGGAAGTATAGAGAGATCGAGGGGTGAAGAATTTTCTTGTTTGTCTGTTTGTTTGTTTTTAATAATAATTATTATTATTGGAATAATGAAAATACTCTAGTGATGATTGAGGTGATGAATGCACAACTATATGATTATACCAAATACCATTGATTGTACACTTTGGATGAATTGTATGCTTTGTTACTATGTATCAATAAAACTGATTTGTTAAAAAAAAAAAAAGCAAGATTAGAATTTTTTAAAAAAATCATCCAAAAAGTGCCACTCCCAAAAACTTCTGCCACCTGTAATCTCACTCTGGAATCTTGATACACATATCCATAGCAAGGCCCAGGAAAGACGGGTCTGGTCTCTGCCCTTCCACAGATCCACCGATGACCTTAGAAAAGTCACTTTACCTATCCAAGACTCAATGTACCTGTCTGCAAAATGGGGACAGTAACCTCCCCACCCTCCCAATCTCAAAGGCTTGTGTAAGGAAGAGTGAAACAATGGGTGTGATGTAAACATGGTGTTTTAACTTCCTAGCTGCTAAAACAAACACCATACAATGGGTTGGTTTAAACAATGGGAATTAATTGCCTCACAACTTTGGAGCTAGGAGAAGTCCAAAATCAAGGCTCCAGCAAGCTGATGCTTTCTCCCAGAAGACTGTGGCATTCTGGGGCTGGCTGCTGGTGATCCTTGGTCCTTGGCTTTTCTGTGACATGGCAAAGCACACGGTAGCATCTTCTACTCTCTCTTCTGGGTTCCATTGACTTCCAGTCTTTGGCTGCTTCCCATGGCTTCTTCCTCCGTGTCCAGTTTCCTTTGCTTTTATGGACTTCAGCCATACTGGATAAAGGCCCACCCTCAATTAGTTGGGTGTACCCTCACTAATAACATCCCTTTACAAGTGGGCTCACACCCAAGGGCCAGGAGTTGGGACCTGAAGATGCCTTTTGTGGGGATGTGATTCTATCCCCAATACAGAGCTTGGATAAAATTCTTGTTCTTGCCATTGTTGGCGAGAGGTGGGGAAAGTATTTTGGGGTACAGTGCTGAGTGTACTTGTCACAGGAAGTCTTTGAAAGTTTATTTCTGGGGCTTGGAAATTACCTGCAGATTCCCATGGACTGCCTTCTTGGTAGCTTTGGTGCTTTGGATGTCAACCCTAGACTGACTTTTTGACCTTGTACAAGTCACTTCATCTCTCCGACCTGTATAATTGGATGAATACCTTTCTCATAGGGCTGTTGTGAGGCCCAGAGATAAGGTAGGGAAGTTGCCTGGAATGCAGAAGGCACTCAACAAATACCAGCTCCCCTTTTCTCAAGGACCTGGTAGGATAACCTTGCCAAAGATTTGAGGTATAGAATATCTTTTTTTCCAACAGAGAAATGGCAATAAGGAAATGCGTGTACAAGTGTGTGTGTGTGTGTGGGTGGGTGTAGGGAGAAATAAAGTAATGGTGGGTAACAAACAACAGAACATTTCAGTGACTTGGATATGAAAGCTTCTTTTAGCTGGACTCATTAGCCTTCTACACACCAGTTTAAATGTGTTTGGAAAAATACTTAACTTGCCATAGGATGCCAAGTCATGAAAATGTCAGAGAGAGAGAGGGGGGAGCTATTTTTAGAAATCTACATATCCTTTTCCTAAGATAAAAAGGTCTTTTGGAACAAAGTGATTGGTGCTGGTGACATTCTCTTATTTGTTTTTTGTGTGAGGATATTGGAAGGAAGTCATGGGTAAAGGGTTATGGGAAAGGCAAAAAGGAAAGAAGGAGAAAAAGGAGACAAAAAAACAAGAGAGGGTGAAAAGACAGTGAAAGAGAGAGAAAGGGAAAGAGGGGATGAGAACATATATGAGGGAGAGGGATAGAGCAGAGAGATGGAAGACATAGGGAGAAGAGAAAGACAGTGTTAGAGAAGGAGAGGGGCATCAGGAGAGACAGGCAGACCACAAGGATGAAGGAAGGGAGGAGAGAGTAGTGGGAATGGAGAGCTCAAGGACCGATCCCATCCCTCTTCACCTTGAAGCCACCTTGCTGTGCTCCAGGTTGATGTCCACCAGCTTCAGACCTTGGAAGCTTCTCTGGGGGAACTGCCTACCCCACTGGCAGCATCTGTGAGGTTTCAAGTACCCGCTTCTCATGTGGGGCCAGATGGTGGCTCTGAGCCAGGCAGTGTTTGACAACCAGATGCTGAGCTCGCACAAAGAGATCCTCCAGCCCGGCTGCTGGCGGGGAGATGAGCTGAGCTTCTCAGAGGAACAGGGACCCCAGGGCAGGCCCTGCCACAGCCCCGGCCCCCAAAGGGGGCTCACTAGAGTGGTCTGGGCTGAGGAATCAGATAGAAACTGAGTTTGAATCAAGATCCACCCCTTCCCAGCTGTGAGACTCTGGGCAAGTGCTTTTGAGCCTCAGTTTCCTGCCTGTGAAATGGGACTAATAAGAGAACAGGTCTCACAGAATGTTTGGATTCAGGGTGAAACCAAATATAAAGTAGCTAGTACCGTGGAGAGAAGACCAGAGGTTGTAAACTCAAGTCCAAGAAGCTGAATTCCACCTGAAGAGGGCTTCCATTTGATGTCCTTCAGCCTTTGAAGTTTTTGAATTAATTGCCAATGTTTAAAACAAATCAGGAGATATAAAAATCCATATTCCTGACTTTTCTTGGAAGACCCTCCTACCAATAGGCTGGAATAGGCAGCAGCAGCTCCCCCTGTGCTGAGACCTCTCATTTACATTTCCTTCCTGCCCATCCCCCCGCAAAGTCTTTTGACCCTCACTAAGTGGCCAGATTTTTTTTCTTCAGGCACCTAATTTATGTCTGTATTTCTGCAGTGGCTGATGTGATCTTTCATGCAGAAAGGAAAACAAACATTGCTGAGGGGTGAGTTGTCATCTCATCCTCAGAACGAAGCTAGATTTCCTGGGCCAACCCCCACCCACCCACCAACATGAAGGGCTGGACCCGCAGAGAGCACACGTGGGCTACCTGAGGTTGCAAATGGGTTTCCCAAGGTGTGCTGAGATTCAAAGGCATGGCTGCTTCTCTTGGAAGAATATGTTTCAGTTTAGTGTCTAAATAACATGGCTTTCATTCCAGCCATTGTTTAGGCTTTCCAAGAATTTTCAAGCATTCAGGCAGAAAATGGGCAAAAACACATAGATTCCTCAAATGGAGGAATCCTGTAGCTTCTTAAGGATTGAAGGGCCTGCGTACATCTACCCAGGAGGATACAACTGGCTAGAGAGGAAGGAAGGGGCGGGCTGATGGAGGAGGGCGCCTCCCAGTGGCCACGCACCTGCTTGTCCAACCTGCTCACAGGGAGTTTCCAGTCTAATATGGGAGGGTAACAAGGAAACAGACAATTGCGAGATCCCAGAGAGATCAGCACAAAGGACGGGGCCGGGAGGGGGTGGAGAAACACCTAACCAGCTTGGAGGAGATCGGTTTGGCTCCCTGGAGATGAGCCCTGAGCAACAAGTCAGAGTTGGTGAAGAGGCATGACTGGGCACCCCTAGCAGGAGTGAAAAGATCAAGGCATATGTGAGGTCCTGGGAAGACTGAAGGGTGCTGCAGCTAATTGTGGGAGACACGAGAGACAAGGCGGGGCTAGTGAGCAGGGTCCCATCCAGAAGGGCTTTGAATGCCGAGCTGAGGAATTTGGAGATAATCCTGCAGGTGGCTGGGGAGCCACCAACAGTTTTTCAGGAGAGGAGCGGCATGACCAGATCAGATTGACGCGTTAGAAAGTTGATTTTGGAGGCTGCTGGGAGGGTAGCTCGAAGAGGCAAGCCTGAAGTTAGGCCCCAGAGGAAATGGGAGCAGTGGTGGTGGCCGTGGGGACAGAGCTGAGGCAGTGGGCTCAGGAAATCAGTGTTGATGGAGAAGCCAGTGAGACGTGGTGACAGCTGCAGCATCCCCGAAGGACTCTGATTTGCATAAAAGCTGGGTCCCTGCAAAGTTCCGCCCCAATTGATGGGTGGTTAATTGAATTCATTCATTCAACAACAAACATTTATAGATGCTGACTCTTCTGGGAGCCCCCGGGCAGGTGCTGAGAGGAAGAATGAGGAGGACCAGATTCCTGCCCGCGAAGTGGCAAGGAAAGCTTGCTTTCTAAAGGGATTTTGTGACCAATCATTCGATAAAGCAGATGGTTGCCTCCCCCAGCCGCATCCCCACCTCGCCCCCTCCTTCCAGCTCCCAAGTTCTCTGGCTCAGGAAATAGGTATCGCTGCCATGGAGCCCAGGCACCAAGAGCCAGCCCCGAGTGACAGTTTACCAAGTGCCAGGCTTGCCACATGCTATCCTCCTTATTCTACGAGGGAGTTCAGGGTTTGGCACACTTTCTGTAAGGGGCCAGATAGTACAAGTTTTAGGCTTTGTGGCCCAGATGGGCTCTGCTGTAACTACTCAATCCTGCCATTGTAAGGCGAAAGCAGTCACAGATACTATGTAAACAAGTGGGCATGGCCGTGTTCCAATAAAACTTTATTTATAAAAACAGACAGGGGATGCAGATATGGCTCAGTGGTTGAGTGCCTGCTTCCCAAGTATGAAGTCCCGGGTTCAATCCTTGGTGCCTCCTAAAAAACAAAAACAAACAAACAAACAAAAAACCAGACAGCAGGCCAGATTTGGCCAACAGGCCATGCTTTGCCATCCCTGGTGGAGTTGTCAGGATTCTGCCCTTGGTATGGGTGAGGAAACGGTGAGTGTCAGTCAGGGTCCAGGGGACAGATGGCCACTCAAACTAGGCAATTGAGACAGGTTTACTGAAGACGCTGTTTACAAGGGTGGCAGGTTAAGGAGAGGTAGCAGTGAGTGTTGAAGTCCTCCAGGTCTACTGGCAGTGAGGTTGCTCTCACCACCCCCGGGCCTGAAGGGACAACAGGAGGGTGGTTACCAGAACCCTGGAGACAGGTGGCTGGAGGTGAGTGGTGGCCTTTGGTAGAGGGAACTTCTGACCCATGTCTCCTCCTGCCCTCCAATCTCTTGCTCTTTTCCCTTTGACTGGACCCTACTGGAGGCAAGGGGGCGAAGGAGCCCACTGAGGCAGTCCATAAAGGGCAGCCTCCTGGGCCTCAAAGCAGGGCGACGAATGGTGGGCTGGCAAATGGAAAGCAAACAGAATTCCACAACTGGGGCTCAGGGAGTCTTAGCAACTAGTGAGTGACAGAGCCATAACTGTAAGTCACCTTTGCCCAGTGTAATTCTCTAGTGGCCATTTTCTCTTTGGGCAGAAATTGACCTGGGGTGATATGCTGGGGCCAAGGGAGTGTGGGGGGAGCGGGTAACAGGAAGCCTTGCCACCCACAGGCCCTTTCCTCTGCCAATTTGGGAGGGAGGAAGAAGCCTGGAAAACATCCCCAAACGGGGATTCTGATTCCGAGGCTTTGGAATTAGACAAGCCTAGCTCAGCTCCCAGCTCTGTTACTCACTAGTTCTGTGGCCTGAAGCAGGTTACTATATCCTCTCTGAATCTCAGTTTCCTCATCTGTACAACTGGAATGAGATTCTCGCTCTACATGGAGAGTCAACAGACCTCCAGTTCAGGCCACCTGGGGTACTGGTTAAAAAAAGCAGATTAGCAGGTGCCATCTCAGACTATCTGACTCCGGAAGTTTGCAATTGACAAGGTCCTGGGGATGATTCTGATGTACCCTCAGGTGGGAGAGCCCAGTCTATTGGCTTCTTGTGAAAATTAAATGTATTCGTTCACACAGCCCCTGGCCCACAGTGGACATATCTGTCATTTATGGAGCAGTCCCTATGACCTGAATCAGCAAGCCTGGCACTTGTCTAATCACTGTGGCAATCAGGGAGACAATATTACCTTCAAGCCCATTTTGTAGATGAGAGACGTGGGAATGAGAGAGAGCCAGATGCCTGCAGATGCAGGTAGCCATGGGCTGGGCAGTTTCCTTATTCCCCACCCTTTCCTGGGGGGAGAGCAGTAAGGCATCTATGGACAAAGGCCTAGAGGACCCCCTGGGGAAGGCCCCTCCTCTCTGGCCTGGGAGGGTAAAGTTCAAGGGCTGAAGGGGAAAGGCCAGGTGCCTCTAGGGAAACTGCAGTGAGGGTGGCCC